>JAPMOR010000684.1:81021-132147 GCA_026543865.1 Argiope aurantia
CAAAAGTGCTCACTACCTTGTGATGGCGGCCACGTTGAACAAGTGAGGCGTGTAACTACGCCCATTACGTTGAGTGTAGCATGTCAGCATCGATGCTAACGACGACCCCAAAATTTCAGTGCTCCCTTACATTATGTTTCAAGGTAAAGAGTAAATGAAATTATGCAAATTATATTTTTTAAGAAAAAAGGGATGAATGCTATTTTGGTATTTACTTTGGGAGCAGGCATGCCTCTGGCACAAAGATTATGATATGAAAATTGAAAACTCTTTATTTGGCAATGCACTATTCTTGGATGGAACATTCACAAGCATGTGCTACAGACCACTTCGTATTCGGAAAAGTTCCGATGTAAATTCGCAACACATTTGTTGATATGGTATTACCTGTACCAAATAACGTTCCGTATTCATTCGCGCTGATGCTCTTTCGCTGTCGTCAGCTGCTTCATATACAAGATGAATGCCCACCAACTCACCATTCGTAAATTATAACAGGCTCTCTGTAGCAGTCAAGATATTAAATGACCAGTGTTGAAATTCAACAACAGCGGTAGTATCTCCTAATTCATCCAACTGGCGTTTCTTATCATACTCACCAATGTAACTTTCGTTGGGTTTTCTTTTTGCATATATATATATACACAGAATAACAAAGACCGCATAATGCGACATTTCATAATATCATATTTTTTCAGTTTAAAGCTATTGATATGGAATAAAAAATGGTTCATATTGATTATTTTTTAAGTTACTAAAAATGGTTAGAAGGTTATTATGAAAAATTGTACACTCTCGTTAATAATATCGTTTGTAAAAATTTTTGATGTGACATTAACAGTCGATTGTTTTTTTAGCAGAAATACTAATAAATTAGAATATTGACTTAATACAGTCTTACATTTATTTTTAGAGATGGCACTATATTAATTTCTAATTATCGAATTCAATCTATTTATAGATTTATTATTTTATTCGTTTATATCTTTACTTAATCAAACTTAATAGGAATAAAAAAATAATAGCACGCTTCAACGAGTCATATTTCGAAATAATTACCATTCGTTTAGAATGTAAAAAAGCTACTTTAATTATTAAAAAATATGATCAAAAGTAGATAAAAAAATGGTTCAGGTAGGGAGAAATTTCAAAAGGGAGGGGAGATTACTATCTGTTGTTCCTGGCCTTCAAATTTTTAATTGCGACATGTTTTAGAATTTCCCTGCATACCTTTGGAACTACTGAACGGAAACGGGTGGAATTCTTTTTCGGTCGCACCAAAATTTTTATGTGTTTCTATTCAATTAATTTTAAGACATAAGTTGAAAAGATGCACAGTTTTTATTAAAGCAATAGTTTAATAGAAAGCAAAAATTATTGTAATCGACCCATTATATCTAGAGATATGCTGAAAAAACGGCTACATTTAACATTAAGAGAGTTGAATGATTAAGCCTACGTTTCTTTGAAACAGAAGAGTTTTAATATATTAGAGCTATTTTAACATGGAGAATTCGAATTTGTATTCAAAATAGGTATTGCACCCTGCATAAACATAGAATTTTAGTGATCATATTTTTAGTATAACAGAATATTTTGAATTTAATATACGATAAGTAACCCCCGAGAAAGGAAGAGAGTTCAGATATTCTCTGTCGATTTTTGCTAGAAAGTGCTATCATTCAAAAGTAGTTTGTAGGCGCAATTAATCATTTTCGAGCGCTAAAGAAGTTTTACTTTATCTAAATGTATTTAAATTTACTTAATAATATGGCAATTTCAAAATATAAATCTAGTTGGTGATTAAATAATTAAGAAGAAATCATTAATGAAATCCGACTCTATGAGGGAAATGTACTCTGAAGTAACTGTAATAATTTAGGTCACAAAATACTACATTTACTATATCATTTAAAGATAGCTTTGTTGCTCATTAATATGAAAAGTAACGTTAATCACATGGGAAAATGAGATAAAATCTGGTTTTGAAAAGAAAAGAAAAATACGGTTGTTTAGAAATTACATATATTTTATAACAGAATTAATAAGGTCATAAGAATGTAAGAAAGGACATAAAGAAACATTATCGCACAGATTTAAATTACAATACATGGATAAGTAACTTCTATATATATGTGGAACACAATATTAATACAGAATTTTTCTAAAGTTACAATTGAATTTTAAATATGCAATTTACAGTAAACAGTAAGCTCAGATTATAATACATTATGTACATTATTGATTGAGAGCTTATATTAACTGTTGACTATCTTGCAAAATTATATCACTTTTCATTATCAACATTTTACTTTAGAAAAGAAAGAGAGAGAAAGAGGGGGGGGGGAAGAGCGCATTTGCATTTATTCGTTGTATAATGTAATAAAATCTTACTATTTAATTTTATAAAAGGAAAATAAAAGTTATCTGAAAAAGGCCCATTTTTAAAAGTCTTGTCGAAATCACTCACCTTTAGTATTGCTATCTTAACCTTATTTAGAAATACAATGCATAGGTTCCCAAAGTGGTGCAGGTGGACCCCCAGGGGTTTTCATAGGAGACCACACGGGGGTCCACGTAGACGTGGAAAGAAAACATGGGTTCACAAGTTGTAAGTGGGGGTCCACGAAAAATTTTCTGGTTTTCATAATAAAGAACAAAAATTTCGGCTTGGATTTACCTATCAACGTAGGCAGGTAGCATCATTCACTAGGTAGGTACTCAAAAATATTCGAGACTCAGTTCAAACACAGAATTGAATAGAACAATAGATAATAGTACAAGTGTACACCACATGTCGATGCAATCTACATTAGTATAAATACGAATGCCAAGAACAAAACGTTACTCATTTGTTTCCGGGATTTTGAACATAAAAGTGTGACTGTGAGTGAATCGATGTCAGTGTTTGCAGTGCCGGAAAAAGTATCTGCCTATCTGTTATACAAATTTTTATTGTATATTGTAATTTATCAATCATATTATATTTGTTTTACTATTTGAGTGTAGTAGGTATGTAGTAAAAATTAAATACTAGAGATTATTCAAAACTTCTATAAAAGAACAAAAAGCCAGGGAAGATTAAACTTTAGGTACCTAGGTACTTTTTTTGTTTAAAAATATTTGTTTACGCGACGACGGCGATTAATTAAAAGAGCGATGTTTCCGCGGGCATTTTTTTATTGCAATAATTCTATTCTGATGTGTTATAATAGCCATATTCTGGTAAAATCGCCTCAAAAACAAACATTCTTTTACAGGTCACAACTGATACGGAAAATGGCTAAATTTAAGAAGAAATGTCGACAGCACAGTGTTGATTATTTGAAAATTTTTGATAGCGTTTCCCTCATCATATCTTGTCGGAAGAAGTTTTAATGCCGTTACCAACCTGTTAACAAAAAAAAAAGGAGCAGATTGAACATCACAGAATGGAGAGATTTGAGATTACTTCTTACAAAACTGAAGCCAAATATTGATAATTTGCAGTCAATTCATCAAGTACATCCGTCTCATTAAAAGTATGACTATTTTTTATTATTGATTTACATTTCAGAGTTCATTGTTGATTTTTTGTAATAATAAATGTTTATAATTTTGTATAACCACAAGTATTATTTTAATAAATAGGACACAAGAAAATGTGCTACTTTTTTTTCTTCCTAACACCCCCAATTTAGGGTGATATTTTTTTAGGAGTTTTGGAAATACAATAGAAATGTAGCAACAGGAGGTCTACCGAAAATAGTAAAACTTTGAAAGTGGTCCACAAGAAAAAAAAGTTTGGGAACCTCTGATACAATGGTTTAATAATTTTTAACAGTTAATTTGTATAATGATATATTTCAAATGTAACGATTTAAAAAAATGTGAAGAATATTCTGTCATTTGATTTTCTCTGACAGTATAATTTCTAAAGTTTGGGAATAGCTGTCAACCTAATCCTATTCATTTTTATATAATTTATGCACAAAATTCAAAATAAAAGTATAAAATAATTTTAATTTGCATTACAAAGGGAATACATCAAAGGTCTTTTCTTCTTCATCATTATTTCTGAAATTTATAACAGCCTATTGTTTACTTCAGCCAAATTATCACACTTCCTCAGTTTGAAAAGTCTCCAATACTGAGAGATAATTGACAAGTGTTAAGTTCAATTTCTGAAAACATAATTGAATTTCATTTAATTGACATACCATATTAAAGATCAAAATAAAATGTTATGAAAAACAGGATAAGAGTTTAAAAAATGGGATTAGAAATGCAAATAAATGATAAAATATTGAGATCTATTAAGATTAATAACTTTGAGAGGGACAAGATGAACTTTTAAAAATTCCTTTTTTAAAGTGTAAATAAAGGGCAAAAATAAACTTCACACATGATTAAAAAGCACACAATTTTAAAACCGATAGAGAAATCGGATATTTATTTAAAAAAATTATAAATAAGCCAGAATGTAAATTTTTTCATTGCTCAAAAATTATGCATGAATGAAATCTCCATTAAAATTAACCATTCAATAAATTACGAACAATTGAATATTACAAAATAGTACAATGTTTGTTCAAATGAAGCAGGCTTTAAAAAAAAAATTAAACTGTCTGTTTTAAAAATTATTAATTAAACAAATACGTGTAATTTTTTCAGTGAAATAATGATCTTATAGAAATTAATTTATCATACAAATACCATGATTAAACTTATGCTGCTTTTAAGGTAGAAGAGTAATAATTTGTAAAGCAGAATTCTTTCTGAATTAATATTTTGCTCATTACTTTAAATAAACAAGTAGGCATTCCCGTCAATATAAAATTAGCAATGCAATTATCGGTCATCTGTCTGGCTTAAAATTCTGAACGTATGGGTTCTATAAAATATTTCTAGGCCTCTAGCCATTCAGGCTAAAGTGCTCAAATTCTTTGTGGCTTTTGACAAGGATTTATGTAGGGACAGTCTGGTTTTGCACAACCAACAATATGGTTAACTGAGGTAAAGGCTCTTTAGTTGCTTGGAATAATCTGGAGATGGGAAAAAGATCACTGAGGATTTATTTCATACATGGAGAAAAAGGGTAGTGAACGTGCTCACAAAATGTTTCCTTTATGTATATTTTGTAGCACTCGCCTATAGTATGATGTCTATGGTATATGTCTAAATTACTTGTATTTGACTTTACTAAACAATGAAAACACCATTAAAGTGAAAAAATTTGAAGAGAAAAGTAATATTAATTATACATCAATGACACAGAAATGAAAATTAAGTAGAAGGAATATAAATAAGTATTTAAGGGGGAAATGTAATCAGATTTGTAAATGGGAACTAAAATAATTGTTTAAAGGAAAAATTTCCAAGATTGGGAATAATTTACCCACCTTGAATAGACTTATTGAACTTAATAAAATGATATTGCATGCAATAAAACAATAATAGCTTCATACCAATTCTCATTTTTTTTAAAATATTAAAAGTCATGCTCGCTCAGTCTCGTATATCTAATGATAAAAGAAACAACTTGCAAAACCACAAGAAAGAAAAAAAAAACATCTTGAAAACGGTTTAAATTACACAGTGTTTTATAATTATTCAAAGGCTGGTGGAATTCTGAGATGTAAGAAAAACCATTTCAAATTTTCTATTGTACTTTCTACAAAAGAGTTTAGATAATCATATAACATTTTTGGAAGTACCAATAGCGATAATATGAGGGTGTATTTTTCACACTATCCCTTGCTAAAAAAATTATAGAATTATTTGTTGGTACTTAACAAACTTAAAGTTAGCTTAAACAATATTTTCCTCCAATTTAATTTTAATTTTTACACAGTCACACTTCAGAAAATTAGAAACGCTCACTAGAAATTAAAATAAATTCAAGAATATTTCTTTCTTATTCAAACTTAGATTATTGTTCCCTTCCCTTTGCAACATTTCAAAAAAGAAATAGTGTGAAACAATAATTTTTTATACAAGAAAAAATAAAACCCCTAAAATTAAGATTTTGCTTCAGCTAAAATAATTGTCTTATTTATATCTTTTATGTTCTAAAATTATAAATATTTCTTTGATATTTATGAAATGTCTGATATTTACGCGAGATTTGAAAACAGGAATTTTCCAAAGTAACAGAAAATAAAGGAAATGAGATATTTTAACACTTTAAAGTGTTTCAGTATAAATAACATTAAGATATTAGGGGGAAACTGCAACAAAAGAACTATTAAAACACGAAACAAGCTGTTCTAAACTACAAAAACATAAAATAGAATTATTTAAACATGAGTATAAAAACATGCAAGAGCAAATAGTTCTACAAAACAAATAATCACAGATCTCTAATTGACATCAACTTATTTAAAGTAATGATATATGAACAAGCAAATGGAATCTTTCTCTTTATATTGACAACCTTGACGTGAATGTTGTGATAAAACTGAAAGTTTAGACAACAAACAAAATATGACGAATGGAAAAACCGCGGATAAAATATTCATTTCCCAAATGAGTTCACTTAGAAATGTTGTAAAGTACTCTAGATGATTTTAAGAACATCCTACAATCAGGATTACGACCAGGGAGATCACATCATGTACAATATTCACAATTTAACATGCTTTTTCTTTAAAAAAAGAAATGGTCTCTTCCAAAATCTCAAGAATGAAGTTCGGTCGGTAGTAGTGATATCAGTCTTCACACAACAAGTTATTTACTTCAAAATATATATCCTAAAAATAAGAAGTTATATTTAAAATTAGATATAACTGGGAAAATGTTCATTCAAATAATTATTGAAATAGTTTACTTACATCTTCAATGTTCTCATCCAAAATGAGATTTTTTATATCAAGCTCTAATTCCTCATCGATGTTAAGATCAGATAATGAAGCTTCATGTTGAACCTAGTAAAAATTGGCCATATTATTAATGATATTAATTACAAACAGCTACTGCTATAATTTCCCTGCATGGGAAATTATAGCTCTTAATTAGAAAGTAGAGCACTGTTTGAAAATAACAGGTCAAAATATAAATGCTGCTGATTCATTTCATTATTTTTAGAAAATATATTCTATTATAAAATTTCAGAATAAATATCATAATTATGAGAGGAGTATTCATAAACTTTAAATAATAATTCTTATAAACCATTCACTCAGAAACAACAATGAATAGCATGAAAGAATATCCAAGATAAGCAAGAGAAACAAAAACTTATAATTTAAGTAAGCTCATTAATTTTAAGATAAAATAAGTTGTTTCTTTGAGGTAAACATAAAATGTTTTTTTAAACTGATTTATATCTTATGCATAAATTATTATAACAAGACATGTAAACCAAAAATATTAACAATAAATATGAATACTTTTTAAATAACGATAAAAACTTACAGGCTTTGCTAGAGGTATGTCTGTATTCTTATCACATACTACAACTTTTTCATTCGTCTGTTGTTTAGCAGGGATGTTTTCAACACATTCTGGGACTTTTGGTGAAGCATACTGACCAACAAAACCACTAATGTCAGCACCACTCTGTACCAGAAGAAACGGCATCAATTTTCAACAAATAATTATTAAATTATAAGTATTATCTTAAAGAATATTTTCTAGTGTTCTTCTGGGTTGCAAAATCAAAAATAACTTTTATTTATATAATCAAACTATCATCAACACATAAATTTATTTAGTTATCAAATAATTTATAGATAATGAAATTAAAATTCAAAAGAGGCAATTTGTAAGTATGCATTCTGTCAAGATAAATATCCAACAGTAAGGAATTCAAATTAAGGTTCCTTAATTGCATATTTCCTCAAAATATAAATGTTGATTCATTTCATTACTCTTAAAAATATATTCGATAATAAAATTTCACAATAAATATCATAATTATAAGAGCATTTAATTAGCAATTAAACGTCCCTATAATTACTGATACTTTGTAACATACTATATTAGCATATAGTGCTTACTTATAATATTTCTTCCCAATAAAAAATATTTTTCCTTATGAATGTAAAACAAACTCATGTTTTTAATCAAAATAAAATAAACAATATCCCGAAAATTGAATATTTCAATTTTTTTTTAATCTTCTTAAGGCACATATATAAGTGCACATTTAATGTTTTGGTAAAATTCAAATACATCCCCAGCGAAAAAAAAACTATTTAACACTGTTGGATAGAAATTAATAGGAAATAAATCTTTTCTATTTCACAAAGTGGGACAATTGTTAATAAACTGAAAAAAAATTCTCCATTTTACAAAGTCTATCCCTCATGAGAGACCATGGAAGAAAAAAAAATTTAAAAGTTAGAAGGTATCTATCCTAGTTTTATGAACAGATATTAGTAAGTTTAGAGTTTTGTTGATTCATCATAGCCTATAAAGCAAATAAAATATCTGGAAATTCAAACATTATCCCACTGAAGTTGAATGGAAGTATAAAAAGTGGCAAAACTAATGTATTACTCTGCAGAAAAGTAACCAGATAGAAATTTTCTATGGCGATGTTTATCTCATTAAGGTATAGTACTATTACAAAACAAGAGGCTACCCAGCAAAATCAAACAAGTAATTTTTTTTTTTTTCAGAAACAAGCCAGAAGGTACTAATCAAGTTTTAAAACTCCTTTTCAAGAGAACCAATAAATAAGATATTTTCGATGCTATCTCTTAGGCATCTTTTTATTTCAGATAAATGGAATACAATGAAATTCAAATTTAAAGGGGGGGGGGAGTTTAACTTCTGAAGTAAATTAAATAAAAAAATCATTATTTGAAAGCAAAACAGGCATTGCCTTAAAAAAGAACCTTTGATAATGCAACTGTCGCACATATAAAAAAGGATAAGTGATCACCATTTTAGTCTATTTATCTATTTATTCAACATTTTCTTATAATTGAAGTGAAGTATTTGAAGTATAATCGTACCATAAAAGTCGTTAAGATCTCTTTAATCGGTTTTCACACAAATGAGTCGCTTTCTAATTGCCGCTGTTTTATGACTCAAAAATTCTTTTTGGACTTTGAAAAATAATACAGTAAAAAGATTTTCTTCATTTAATGATGCATGCACTGGCATCCATACATTAAGAAACAACAATATTTTGTAAGAAAAAAATAATTTGTATTAGTTTTATGTTTAATACAAGTATAAATATAACATCAAACAAGGAAAAAATAGACAGCTATTTATACATAACGACCTTCATTCACAGTTGTTTGAGTTGACTGATCTGAATTATAATTTCTAATAACTGTCCCAAACCTATATCTTTTTCAAGGCCATTTTGTAAAATTTTGGTAATTCCAAATTTATCAGAAACGTCTCTGACGGAATGGCACTCTTCTAATATACCTACACTTCTGTCAGAGGTAAAATCTTCACATGTGTTTTTTGAATATCATTTGCTCTACCAAGAGAAAAACTAATCATACACATAATGCATGGACAATGATTTCCTTCAAATTCCATACATTACTTTTTATCCTTTTGTTTGACTTTCACGCCTGCCACATGGTTCAAAATACTTTCATATTCGATAATCAATAAATAACATCTTTTTTCCTTACATGGTTACTAAGTCAATTTCTTTCAGTTACTCACAATTTACTTTTGCTTACGGGTACTCACATTTTATGTTTGTTCCCCAGTGTATATGCACAGTGTGCTCATTAAACCAGAACAAAATTTCAATATTATCAATAAATTGTAAATTTGTACTGCATTTATGAGTTAAGACCATTAGGAAATTTTCCAATAATTTGACGTACGTTCTATCTAATATTAGTGTTATTAATTTTGAGCAACAATGAAGTAGAAAAATTCCTTAATTCCCAAATAAGTTGGATATTCTCAAACGATCTGAAACTTCCTCGAAAACAGGAATGAACAGACTCTTACTACTTAAAAAGAAGGCACAATAAATATAAGCTTTGTATAAAGTAACTACTATTTATCTAAAACAAAGTATCAAATTCAGACCCATAATAAATATTGCATACTTCTGATAAAGAATTTTGACTTCCTGTCATATCATCGCTAGGAACATAAACAAATTTTCCACTAGCTTCAGCTTCCAACATATCTTTAATGGGGTCCTTTTCATAATTTGACTATATATAAAGAGAAACAAAAATAAAAATGCCACAAAATAAAAATTCTAAATAAATACAGGATTAAATGATACATGTTAAAGATTTTTAAAAAACAATAAAAAATTAAATTTAGAATATGAGAATTTAAGAAACCCTTGTAATTACAATTTTAACCTCTCCCTCAAAAATACCATCACATTTGTTCATATATATCATAATTTATCATCAGTTATATTTAGCATCTAATTTGATTTTGCACGTTTTCTTCGTAATCATTAATAATAAATGCTTACTTCATTCAACAACAATATAAGAAGCAGCTTAGCTCGCTAATTTTTTCAAGCTCGGATGTCCCCCCCCCCCGGAAAAAATTTCAACTGCAGAGAACTAAATAAATTTATTAACAAGAATTACTGCAAGCATGGTTACTTTTCGATATAATCGTCTTCAAGGCTCAGGTATTTTTCATATTGGTGGGTCAGGTTTCCGATTTTCTCTTAGAAGAATATTTCCAGTGATTTGAGTTAGGTCTTGACGTTCCTTTGAAGCTTCTCATAAACCTAGGTCTTTGAATTTTCTTTTGAGGAAATAGTATGGAAAAGAAATGTTTAAATATTAATCCTCCAAAATCGCAATTTTGGAATGCTATTCGACTAAATTTTACTATCCGTTTGTTTTGAAAGACTTGATCACGTTAAACAATTTTGTGCCCTTGTTTCCCTTCATGGAGAATATGACTTAAGGCATGGAGAATGTGGCTCCCCTGGAAAAAAAATCCGGACTAATGGGAAGCTAAGAAACATTAAGGTCCATCTTACATTACCTTTTATCCAATTTAAAAGACAGATTTGTTGTTACAGTCACAGATAAATCGGCAAATAATTTCGGTTTCATTTGTAAATATTATTATAAAGAACTTCTAATTAATGAATATAACTCCAATTCAACTTACAAATTAAATAGCACCGGGAAAAAGGAATTGGATAAAAGGATGCTGGCTTTCGCTAAAAGAACTAAAATTAAGACTTGCTCTTTAAACTACCCTTACCTATTCCCAACAATAAAATTTCATAAAAAACCAATAAAATTTAGATTTGTAACTTGTAGCACCGGTAGTTACAATTACTATACTGGAAAACATTTCTTTAAATACTTGAAAATTGTCTTAGACAAAATTAAAGATGAAGATAATTTTATTATCAATAGTAATAAGGATATCTTGGAATTTCTAAAAAATAACAATATTTATAAGCTTAATACTTATGATTTTGAAAATTTGTACACTAATCTACCTCATGAAAAGTTAATAGAGGTCTGTACTATTATATATGACGAATATTTAAATAGAGATATTATTACAAAAAATAACTGGCTAGAGTTGTGTCAATTTAATATTAAAGAAAACTATGTTTTTAATGGAATTAATTTCCATAAACAAATAAAGGGGATTCTAATGGGAACAGCCTTTTCAAGTGCGTTAGCCAATATTTTCCTACATTATTATGAAAAAGAAATAATTAAACACAACTTGGTAATAGGCTGGAGATGCATTGATGACTTAATTTTGTTAAATTTGGATAATCCTAGTGATGTTATTAACTGTTACCCAAAGGACTTAGTTTTGACTCAAACAAACGAAAATCAACTTAGAGCTAATTATTTAGATTTAAATATTGAAATTAATAATGGGAAAACTTTAATAGGTATTTTTGATAAAAGGGATGATTTTAACTTTAAAATTATAAAACTTAGTAACTACCATTCTAATTTACACTCTAAAATTTTCAAAAATTTGATTTTTTCACAATTTAACAGGATTAAAAAATATGCAATAATAAAAGTTCGTATATTTTAGCAACAAACAATCTCATTGAGAACTTAACTATTAACGAATTCCCCCAAAACTTTTGCAACATAGAGGTTTTGATAAAAGAAGGACTGTCTGATTTCTGATTTCCTCCGGTTGGTTGGCTTTGAGTTATGACACAACAGAGGGCGCTTCAACTTTGATGACGTTACATTATGACAAAACTTAGTAAGCATATATAGCTGTAAACGTGAAAAATTTGATTTTGGTCCAATTTAACGAAGTGCATTTGCTCTAACAAGTTTACACCTGATATTGTCTTTTGGAATTATACTTTTAATTAGTAAGTACTTAGCTTTCAGGTTTAAATGATTTCGGTTCTGTTTTTCTTGGTGTTTTGTGGCTTGATTTGCTGTGTGTTTTTTTCTGGATTGTTTTTTGAAAATGTTTTATTCTTGTGATACTAATTTTGTCTCCAAAACCTCAATTTTCTGGGATTTTCGGGTCACGAAGGGTCAGTTGGTTGGACGAGAGTCAGACCCTTCACAGAAAAAAATCCCTGGTTTGAATCCTTGCCTGAGGGTGACCCTTGAAAAAGTCTTCGGGCCGGATTCATTTTATCTTTCCTTTTGATTGTAAATTCATTTTAATTCTATTTTTTGGTTAAGAAAAGTGAGAATATTTGAATGAATAAAGGGAAAAGAAATTTCTCAAGTTTTTCTCTGAACTTTCAACTTAATAATCTGAATGAAGAAACGGAATCTGATAATTATAGAAAGGTTAGACAGATTTCAGGTGCATTAGATTCCAAAACCGAGAAGCAACGGACAAAGGTTTCAAGAATCGTTATAATATCAAAGAATATTAAGACTCACGAAAAAAAGATTAAAAGGACATTTGTTTAAATCAACTTAACGATAAAGTGTAATATATACAGCACTCAGAATCTGTAACATACTTTCAAAAAAACATTCTGCTTAGCACTGAATTATGTTTGATAATATACCAAAGTTTTTTTTTTTAAATCTATCTTCATTTTTAATTTACTGTTTCAATCATTGGTGCCTTTTTTTCCTTCAATTTTCTCATACATGAAGCAATTAAACAGAAGGTACTGTAATCGCCAAAAAAAAAAAAAATCGACCCCCCCAAATTTTGACCTCTACAAGTACGAAAAAAACATTTTTGTCCGTCTATCGATAGATCAAAACTTGACATGCAAAATTTGGTATATGTTTTTACACTAAATTTCTACATTTTTTTAATCAAATTTTGGAAAAAAATTATTACTGTCCGTAATTGCGCAAATGAGCACAAAAGCTAAAACAAATGAAGAGCCAGATGCATACAATTTTATTATCAAAATTCCTGGCATTCATCAAATTTTGGACCCAATCAGTCACCGGGTTGACTGTTTGCCATTCTGCATATAAGCGAGCATGTGAGCATTATAGCTAAAAAATACAGACTTAAATAAATAAAATATTTTATGTGGCCTAATAATCAGAATTGTTTATCGATATCAAATTTTGTTTTAATCTATTGAAAATGAATAAAAGGTTTTCTTCCTTATTCTGTGAAGCAAAAATGTGACATATAGAGTAGGTATAAGGTATAAAGTAGGTATAAGGTATAAAGTATTTTAGCTTGCAGAACTTTACCATGGCATTCGAAGCTCTGCTGCCTCTATCCCTCTCTTTAAAAATGTCTGGCAGACATATTCTTATAAAAGAAAACGGAAGCAAAGTATTATACTGCTTAAACATTTGAGAAAGTCAAAGGGTTAGAAATAAAGGTACGGCATGTGTTACACCTGCTTTGTACAGAGAGAAGCGCTAATAATAGAATAATACAGAGAGAAGCGCTAACTGCTCTCTCTTTCCAATTGGATGAACATTCTCTCTTCACAGTGTAGTTAGTAAAATTAACTCAAAAAGAAATCATGTTGAAAACTTTCTGTTTAATTTTGCAGTTTACAAAAATTGTCTATTTTTAATGATTTGACAACCACTAACTCTCAGTTCAGATGGCAAAATGTTTTAAGTCACTTCTTAAAATCTTTATAGGACATCAACACTTCAGTTATAATTCATGATTGTATAATCTTAAAATATCGTGAAAAATAACTACGTTGTTTTACATATCAAAAGCTTTATCACTGCCACACGACATTTTACCATCTAATGTTAACGGACGAAACTCCACAGAGTGTGAAAATTCAATTTCTTGGGAAAAATGACATAATTTCCCATCTGCTTCTCATCCCACAGAAATATACTTCAGCTTTATCATAGAGTATATGGATAAATAAAATTAAAAACGATAAAAAATGATTGAACAATTTTTTAAATATATACTTTCCCGAGAAAGTATGTCCATGAAACTTTAATTCTCTGCTTTATAAAAGACAACGGTAAAAATACAAACTAAATTAAAGAGATACACTAAACTATGACTTACTGTTACATCTAAGTAGCTAGCAGCTGGTTGACGAATTTGATTTTGTTCCATAAATTGTTCTACTTTTATGGATGAATTTAATCCTGGAAATAGGTTTTCATAGTCTTCTGGATCAGCCAAAGCAAGAGATGCTTTCTCATTAACTTTTTTCAAATTTTCTTTCCATAATTTCACAATTCTACAGAAATACAAAATAGAGAAAAATATATAAAAGGTGAAACAACTTTAATACACAAAAGACAATGTCCTCAAATTTGCTAAAGATATTTATTTTTAAATTTTTGTCTGCTAAAATTTTTTTTGGCGAAATCAACATGAGCAAGAAAGGTTTGTATAGCATTTGTAGTAACTTTTAAAGCCAATTTAATACCAGAGAAAATACCAATATTTTCAAAAAGAAATTTAGCAGAATTATTCATATTATGAGAAGAAAACATTTACTTTCGACAATCAAATTTTCTAAAGTTAATTAAAATGTAGGATAATTTCAGTACATCAAATAACAGAAGAAAAAAAATTATAAACAATGAAAGCAATAGGCAATAACATTAAAGAGAGAAACAGAAGAATAATGTCAAAGACAATTACACAAAAAGCGTTTGACAGCAGAATATAAGCACACTTACCTTGTCACATTCTCGATTAATCCTTTGGGTACATTTGACGTATCGGAACGTTCCGTATTTGTATGAATTTATATTTCTTTTTTTTTTTAAATTCTAATTAGCTTAAGTTATCTCAATATCATGCAGCAGTATTTATTCTGAATAAGAAATAAATGAATTCTTACACGAAAGCTATTGCCTTAACATGTTCAAAAAATTAAATGTATTTCAAATATAAAAGTCGTTTTAAGTAAATGTGTAGTTAAAGGGTTAATTTTAACTCAAAAAAGGGGGTCATTCTAAAAATTTGTTCAACCACCAATGAAAATGTATTGCATAATGAAAAGAATATATGCTGAATGAACCCAGCCCCCTTATTATCTTAAATAACTTTGGCATTAAAAAACGTCAGCTAAAAGCATATGTATCCTTAATTTTGAGTTCATTAGAAGGAAATGAAGAAAGACAAAAACAATTTCGAGAAAAATACAGAAAGATTCGTACAAAATTAAATATTTTTTAAAAAGGAGATCACATTATATGCGTTTTATGCATTGCAAAATTTCTCGTATTTATTATATTATATGCTTCAAGTTTATTTACACATGGCAAGAACACAGATTCTGAGCAAATTACCATATATTTTACATTAGGCATATTAAACGAAGCACTGTTTATTATCATTTTTATTCGTTTAAATGGCCGGTTTCGTAAGGGGGTGCGAAATAATAGGAGTACGACCGATGGCGAGTCGTACTCCTTTTATGGCGGGGAGGGGCGTATGGGTTGCTTTATAATGAGGGTCATTTTGTATTCACTTTAGTGCAAGACCATGCTGTCGCGGTAGCTCAATTTTTACATTATCCAAGACGCATTAACATGGCGGAGGTAATTAGCATTATTCTAATATTCTAATTAGCATTATTAAAATATTCTAATAAAGTTTGTCGAAACTATTGACAAATAAGTTATCAGCTAACAGCGAAAAAATTAGACTATACTAATACTAATGTGTAGGCGAATTATAAAATAAAAAAAAATCTAAGAATAATGTTCTGCAATTTAAATGGTACTTGATTTAAATTTGAATAAGTTCAAACACATGTTCCTGGTAAATAAGATGAAAGCACAAAATTAGATTACCCTGAAAAAATTTCAAAGTAACGTAAGCCCCCAAAATCGCATGGCCCTTAAGCAGTTACCTATTTAATAATCCGGCCTTGGTAAAATTAAAAAATGAGCTTCGTTCAAAGCGATAAACGCATTGATGAGTCACAAATTTATTTATGTACAAAATTACAATAATGCATTTTATGACAACGAATTTACCTGGAAACTTGACTAGGTAAATATGTACGAGCAAAAAATGCTGCTTCTGGTAAGCGCCCAGTCTGCACTAGCATGTTTAGTGCTTTTTCTTTTCTGAAAACAAAGAAATGTCATCTTGAAACCAAATTCACATTTCACTGAAAACTAAAATATTTTATGTATTCTGGAAACTGATCAAAAAGGGGTAAAAAAAGCTTTTACTTCTAATATCTCATACAGTTCAACTTAAATATCAGCAAAACTAAAAATTAATTCATAAAATCAAACGTGTAACAATTCAAAGAAAATAAGCTATAAAATCTTACTTTCCGAGTAGAAAGTATGAAATGAATGCTACATTGTTGATGCCAGCTGCTTCTGAGCTCTCCCCTAGCCTTTTTATTACATTAGCATTGCCTGAAGAAGTAGCAAGAAGTAGTAGTCCACCGAAGTCTTTGGCATGTTGCAAACATTCTTCAGCAAGTTTAAACTCACATTTTATCAAAGCTAGTTCAGCTAACTGTTTCCATTTTTGTTCATTCTATAACAAAATAAGATAAAACATATAATATATTATCAGAAAGAAATGAACGCAGGTCATTTAACTATAAATTGTTGCATTCACAATTTTTAAAACCACATTTATAATATTTTTCATCAACTGCATCAGTACTTAATAAAAATAAGAACACCAGAGAAACTAAAAAGATAGTAAACAAAGAGGTTTATTTATTACTTAAAATAATACAATCATAACGGGATACTGTATACGATTTGCAATAATTCGGCACTAAATATAAAGAATAGTTGTAAAAGAACAATTTTAAGACTGAATCCATAGGAAAAGTGTTCGCAAATGATAAAAGGCCCCGATTCCAGTACCATTATTCAAGGTAAGTTCGGCTACTGCAAACACCCATATATCAACTATTTCATCAGACACATATTTATAAGGCCTTAGACATTAAATCTGGGATTTCAATTTCCTAAGAAATTGTTACATAACACTGTAATCTTATACAATGCCGACGAGTTAAAGACTAAACATGCCTTAATTTCAACTTTAACAAATGTATCATAATTTTGAATCCAACTACCTTATAATGAATGCCACTTTAAAGTACAATTTATTTTCCAAGTATATTACTTTAAGTACTGTATACCATTTAGTCTAATTTTTACATAGTTGTGGTCTGCAGTCAAGGATATCCAAAGTTACAATGCTTCATTCCCTCATGACAAGAAGAAAAAGAAAGACAAAAGAACTGGAAATTACAATAGAAATAATTAGAAATTGCAATATCGAAATTGCTGATAAGTGTATTCCGTAGTTGTTTGGACCTTCAGATCAATCAAAAGGAAGATTGATGACACAATCAATGCCGGTTATTTAAGCAAGGACAAAGAAGAGAGATCTTTTTTGAATTAAGTGGTGAAGACACGAGACGACGCGTCATCCAAGAAGAAATCTCCTCTCCATTACTGGCTATTCTGGAAGTTTCTCATGCTGAATGGGCGTACAGAGGTCTACGAGTCGATGGGGAAAACGTGGATTACCACCCCTTAGACTACAAAATGAATGAATCCAGATCAAACAGGCGAGGACACGTTAACAGAACCTATTAAAAGGCTTAAGGACAGCACTACTAAAATTCAAAAGAAGCGAGAAGTCGGGATAGACTGCAGATGCCAGCGAGTCAAATGAAACTAACAGTGGCAAGTAATATTTTTTTGCTTTTCTTCATTGTTTTCAATCGCGAAGAAATGATACGATTTCGAGATCCCTTCCAAAAGAATCTATGTAATTTGTAAACGGTTCTTAAGCTAGCTTACAAGAACTAAGGTATTAAATTCTGTGGAATGCTACTAAATTAGGAAATTAATTGGAGATTATATATTAGGTCATGTGATACTATTTTATTAATGTGAGGCACAGTAATTAGATGTTTAATTTTGTCCAATGAGATAAATGTTACATCACCGTCGAATGGTGATTTAGCTCAGCATGCATTGTTAAATAAGTTCTTTATGTGTGTGCAAACTGATTAGGAATATATGTAAATTTTAAAATTTCAATTATAGGTTGGGCCCAATCTTGACATGCAGATACCTATAGTATTTTTCCCTATTATTTAACCAAGTTACCTTTTAATATGTAGTAAACACTAATATTTCTTTGTGTGCCTGTGCTCATTGGTGTACTAATATTGTCGTAGGAGAATAGTCTTGGGATTTAGTGTAAAGGATTTCATGAGTAGAAGAAAAATAATAAATTTCTTTAGTGATAATTAAATTCCACTACACGATCAGATTAAATATTCCCTAAAATTTAAGTTCTTAACTCATCAATGCCAAAAATCAAGGCATCACTTCAATCAAAATTCATATTAAAAAATAGGTTTACTTCGCTTATAGTAAGCATTTGTAAATACCTTATCTCTCAACATAATAATATTTCATTTCATTTATGCTTTACATTAAAAATATATATCATACATTACAAATAAAACATCTATATTTTTCGAAAAATTTCAGGTGAAAACTATATCATTGGATAAAAATTAGTTCAAAATTATTTATAATAAAACAAACTATTTTAAACAATTTCCGAATTTTACAGTTCATTGATATATGGTTCAATTAAAACTAAATGTGTGAATGGTTAGTATAATACACAACAAAAAACAAAAATGAAAGCAGAAATAGTTCTGCTGCAACAAGAGTAATAATAAATCATAAGTGAACAGTCAGATCAAATACGTTAATAACAATTTTAACTTTAAAATAAATAATCTCTTGAAATTAAGAAAATATTCGTACCATAGCATCTTTTGCAAGATCATACGCAATACTAAGATCACCCAACTGGAGGGCAAGCTCAAATTTATGATCTGCGTCAGTAGATACCACTAAAGCTTGCGATTTGAAACCCTAAATAGGATTAAAAAAAATAAAAGTATATGTAGCAATTATATCAATTATATAGTATTCATTATTCAAAACACTCCTCAATTCATATTTCACAACCATAAAATTTACCAAAATTTATGATTATACCAAAAAAATTAACAAAAAAATAAAAGAGAAAATATGTTATTATCAAAGATAATGCGGACCACGGATTGTTTCTCATTCAAGTTTATTTATGATTTCACCAAAAATGATATGGCTTTACATAATATTGCAAAAAAAAAAAAAAAAAAAATCCAGACAATTTTAAACTTTTTTGGATCGATTAATGAAATTTGTCAAGGAGAGGGAGAAAATTGAATAACTTTTCTAGTAAAGCATATATCCTCAACAAGAAAACATTACAATAATTCTTATAAGCTCTTTTAATCATAAGTTCTTCACGATTTTTTTTGGAACTTTTTAAATGACTCTCTTTTAACTGTAACTTACTACGGTTAATTAAAAGAACACCATCGCAAGTAAGAAAATTTTCCGAGGTAAAAAAAACTACTGTATAGTTTAAGACAATGGGAACAACTCGTATAACAATGATATCTAAGAGCTCTAGCGGCAAATATCGAATCAGATACGTGGCCCCGTTTACACAAATTTCATTCAAGGCTTAAACTCTATGGTTTAATATGTTGTTGTTTCTAATCCCAGGTGTTATAACTGCGCTATACCACCTCCATGAAACCAAAGATCATGATAAAGGAAAGTGAGCAGCTTCCATAGGTCCGTGAACCTGGGGCATCGAATTTGGAAGACTGACTTAGCTCCGAATGCCTGCAGACCTTACCTGAGCAAAATGGATGGTTTAATATAAAATAGTATTTTCTTTTTTAGATATAACAATGTTCCTCCAGTAATGTCATGTATTTATATATGCATAACAGCATAACTGATTCGCTGATCTTCGTATAATATATGTTATAATATATTCATTGCTTTGTTACAAATATAATACTTGCCTGTTTTTCTAAGAAATGAGCCACTCTAGTGCGCTGCTCCCAAGGAACAGATGGCAATACACTGTGAGCAGTTTCAAAATCTCCTCTCATAACAGCAGTTTGATATTCCAAAACAGACAACAAAAGAGAATATGACATGATATTTAATTCCTTATCACCAAGGTATAATCGACTATCTTTTGGAATATATCCCAAAAGATACATAACTCTACAGTAAAAAAAATAAATCACATTATCAATAACCACATAAAAAAGTAACTTTTGAAGAATAGAGTTATGACACATTATCATGTCTAGAATAAGAATAAAATAGCCAACAGAGAATAACAATATATATGTAATGATGTTTTAACTCTAATTTCAATTTAATTAATTTTCAAGATTTTATCTTCATTTAGCCCATAGTAACTTTATTCTAAAACATTCTCTTATTTCGTGATCCAATTCCACTGTCTCTACTTAATTAATTCAAGAGAAGCTTTGTTAAATTACTGACTCAGCTAAAATAACTTTCCCACACTCCGCGGGAAGCGGCAAAATACCGCTGAATCGACAAAACGCCGATACTTTCACACGCTAGGCGTGAAGGGGTAAGAAACTGTCCAGTAAGCACATTCTTTTTAAAAGATCCCTGTTTTTCCCTTACATGTGATTGACATGCGTCAGAAATCCCTATCAGAATCTTATTAATATATTAGCGCTATGAAGAAATGTTTTCCCTATCACAATCATAGGTTATATAAGACCAGGGATAAAAAATGTCCAAGAGCTTTTTCCTCATTCCTTTTCTGTGTCGCTCTGTGTGCCCATCGCTTGTACATATTCCTACTTCTTAAAAATGAAATAAAACGATGTCACGAAATAGCAAGTCTCTTCACTGTCTTCAAACTGCATTTCTGCTCCACATCAAATAATGTTATATATATATATATATATATATATATATATATTACTAATTTTAAAGATTTACGTAATATCTACACAAAAAATATGTGAAGAAACTCGTTAAAATAAATATATGTAAAATAATTCTATCTATAGAAATGAAATGCATATTCATATTAGATAAAAATAACTGGTTTAATCAAAACAAATAAAGCAAGTTTCTTTTCTTTATAGAACAAAAAATACAAAATTATTAAGGAATTTTTTTTTAATAAAACATGATTTTATATTTTATTTATAATAATCCATCTCTATAATGCCTCTTTATCTCACCTACTAAGGTGAACAGATACCTAAATTTTTATTGGTCAAAATATTTATGCAAGCTAATTTCAAATCACAATTAAGCGTGCTATCAGAACTCAAGATAATCGAAATTTCGTCCAGTGCATTAGAATTGGCCTTATATTTTACTCTCTAGTAATGAAACTATTAGTGTTTTTTGAAATTAGTCCAAGACTTCTTAATTGACAAGTCAACTAGTAAAACTTATATATTTCTAAAGATGGGATTAAAGAACACAAGAGAAAACAAAAACTCATTTCAGTATTACAGTCGAATAGTGCCTTTATGTATATATTCAGTACTAAATGCAAAATACTGAAAATTTTATAAGTGTTACAGAAGTGAGAAGAAACACTTTAAGAACTCTTTTCATATTTTAGTAATCTCATTTTGAATGAAATATTATTTGACAGAATTTTAAACTTCAAAATTCTTTAACTGGAATTAAAGCATAAAAAAACTGGCAATACCTTATTTTAGCTAAAGAATTAAACAGGAAGGTTCAATGTCAAAATTTAAATTATTCCAAAGTAAATTACAAATTCGATTTCAGAAAGACCTACAGAGGCAAGAGCTCTCCTCTCTATATTTGTTCCAATTTACTTAAATAAAAAATTATTTTATAGCAAAATTTCAAATTCACAAAGCTGAAGAAGGCAAACAAATTAATTACTTGACATTCTGTTATATTTAAATTTATTCATCCTGCGTAAAATTTTTATCAAGACATTTTTTCTTCCTCTTATTGAATTTAAGAAAGCATAACTAAGCAATTATTAAATATTTTTCTTCTCAGTTTTTTGGATACTCTAATGTTTGCTCAAAATATCCAGAGTGGAAAAAAACTTTCAGATCTTGGTACAGCAAAATAAAATATAATTTGAGAAATATTTTCGAACATTAAGCATTCTACTTTATTTCACAGAAAACTTCTTATTAGAAATAATTGAAAAAAAAATTGCAAAACCTAAGAACATAACAAACAATATTTGGAATATTGACATTTTAATTTCAACCATTTAAAAACTTTTATCTTAGAAGAAAGGGAGTAGACAGATAAAGTATAAATACATGTGAAAAAAAATTCCTAAATTCATTTTTTTAAATAATTAATTAATTTTTGAAATAAAAGAAATTTACTTGTTTCAAAAAATATTATTAAATTATGAAGCTATAAAATTTTCTTCATTAAATCTGCACTGAATGGGAAAAATATTTCTACTTATTAGTGATAAAAAATATATACAACAAGACCGAGTAAAAAAGGATAATTTTAACAAGAAATAATTTTTAAATTGCATTATTAACACAAAAATATGTATTAACACATTAATTTGTATATTAATATCTGCAAATATTAAACATGCAAGAGTTTTGAAACATACCTATCTAGATGTGCAATCGTAACAATTTCACCACCAACATAGTAATTTAACCTGTTCAAAGTATTTGTATAAATAAAACAATCTCCGACCCAAAGACCAGTTTTTACAGTTTCCATGTGCATTCCAAGAACCTAAAAGTATTTAAACAATTTACAATCTATCACTAATTGCAAAAGAATTAAAGAAAAATATTGAAAATCTAAACTGACAATAAAAAAACTTAGCATCTACAGTACTGTGCGAATTAATTGGGACAAACACAAAACTTTTCACAAATGTTGTTTAATTAGTTTAGGTTAACATACATGCACAGTATAGCAATCTAATACAAAATATGTCCTCCTCTAGCTTGAATGAGATACTGTACACGATTTGGTATGGATTCCACTAAATTAAAACATAAAATTTTGATCTCGTCATCACGAAACCAAACTTTTATAGCATTCTCAATCATTGTTTTCTTTGTTGAGCAGTCCATTTTACTCACACGTCTCTTTACAATGCTTCACAAATTTTCGATGGGATTTACATCAGGAGAATTACCAAGTCAATCCAAAACCGTTATTTTCTGTTTTTGAAAAAAATTTGTGGTTAGCTTAGAAGTATGGCATGGAGCAAGATCTTGAAAGATACCAACACCAACAGCGAACGTTTGCATCATAGGCCAATTTTACTTTCTATTGTAGAAATGTATTGTTTAGAGTTCATCATCCCTTCAACTGGTATTAAGCTGCCAGGTCCTCCAGAAGTAAAATAACCTCCAAACATCTGTTTCTGAGGGTGCTTAACTGTTTGAATAAGATGTTGTTCCCTGATGAGTTCGCCTGACAAATCTTGGTCGAAACTCTTGCACAAGAAAATGCGTTTCGTCGCTGAATACAGCCTTCTTCCAATCTTGTGCAGTCCAGAATTGATATTTCTTGTCCAATCCAAACGTTTTTTGTTCATTGCAGGGGTTAATAACTGTTTTTCGATTGGTTTTCTTGCAAATCTCATAGCTTCAATAAGCCTTCGTTGAACTGTCGATGAATCCACGCTCACACCAGTAGCTATTAATTCTGTCTGAAGATCTCTACTTGTTTTGTAAGGAGGCATTGTACTATTTCGTAAAGAAATTTGTCTGTTCGAGGTGTGATCTAGCGTTTGTGTGCACATTTCCTCTTTCGTTTTGGAGACACTGTTCCAAAATCCTTTTGCTGATTAATAATCCTAGAAACACTACATTTTCCAACTCCAACTGCTGTAGCAATATCTCTCACAGTCGTAGAAGTATGCTGATTAAGGGTAACAATTCTAGTCCTTTTCATGGGAGTGATATGCATTTTTTTAAATACACGTCAGAAGGAGACAATTCACACAAGCGACCACTTTTTACAGCAACTGAAGGGAAAATTTTTTGACATGTCATGATCACGTGGTCAAACCGGTTTAGACTAGTCAAGGGCAGTCGCGTGTTGTAAGAAAATGCAGTTGAAACCAGTTTGAGACAGAAAATCTCCGAAAAAGGAACAATTTTCTTAAAAAATATGTTTGTCCCAATTAATTTGCACAGTAATTAAATTGAAATATTATAAAGAAATATGCAAACACAGTTTTTTTGTTGCTTGCAAATTTTCAAGATTTTTCTTTCTTTAATATTGTAAGTGTATTTTGCAGATATCTGCAAATATAATTTTTCAATCGAATTGAATAAAAGATATTAATTTTTAAAAGATATTCTACTAAAAAAATCAAAAGATCTGCTACATAATATGAAAATTCGAATAAATCGTCAATTTGTATAACATTCAATTAATTCGAATAATAAATGCAAAATTCTATTAATAGTTATGCATACGACGCTTGCTTTTAAAGGCGTGTAGTAATAACTTCTAAAATATGCAATTATGCTATTGCATTAAAGTTATTTATACAATAATTAAAGTTATTATTACAATAATTAAAACTTTGCACGATATTTTTTTTTATTTCGGTCGAAAAATTCCTCTCAGCAGAAGAATGTGATAAGTCTAACATAACTCAGTCAGAAGAAAAATACTTCTATTAATACTAAATGCTTCAAAGTGAATATCGTATTTTTGAAGCTATGTAATTCTTGTCTTTGACTTGTACTAACAAATGAAGTCCTTCCCCCCCCCCCCTCCAATTTAGTGTTGACTGTATATCTTCATTAAAAATTATAAAAACAATCATAACCCTATTCTGTTTCGACTTAATACATTCGAAATTACATATTCAAATCTAAATAAAACTGAACTAATAATTTATATATAACTTACTTCAAATGCTTGCTCTATTCCATCTTCTGGTATTGGAGTTTTGAAGTGTTTAACTTTCATCACAGCTTCAGAATTATATCTTAAGATGTAGAAAGTTTCATCAGTTGCAATACTGACAAGTTCTCCACTTTCAGACCAATATATCTTAAAGGAAAAATAAAAATTAAATTAAATATTTTATTCCAAAAATCAATCAACACAGATTTTTCCAATTGTGATGGTCTTTTTTTCTACGGTACAAACATTTCTATTATTAAATTATTAATAATTTAAACAAAACTTCAAAATAATTTATTTGTTGCTCGATATTACTGATGATGTCAAAATATTATTTTTTGACTTCCATTTTCCCATATAATAAAATTGCATTTATTTACTTTTTTTATAAACTAAATAAATTCTTTGCAAAGGCGACTCAAAATTAACAAATTTAACAATGAACAATAATTTCTTTAAGCAAAATTTGTGATAAAATTCTATCCAAGTTCATGTTTATTCCTTCCACATAGAAATGTGCCATGCATGATTCATTTTCTGATTTTCAATACAGAAATACCTTTTACTGGAACATTAATTATTTACCATATAAGATAGCTTTAGATGCAAAGATGCACTTAGCCATAAGGAAATGAGAACATTCTACAAAGTTTTAAATTTGACCGTTTATTTAGACTGGTTGTAAGATTCAACTTCTCTTAAAAATAGGCCGTTTTCCGCATGTCAATATTTATTTACCATTTATCAACTCATTGTGCGTTTCAAAGACATTTTAAGGTTAAAGTGACTTGTTTACTTGCAAATAATTAATTTCTTTCTTTTCTTTTAGTTTTGAGTTAAATGGCAAGTTAAAATATCAAAAGAGGTAGATATCCAGCACAGTATGCTTTTTGAGTTTCAAAAGGATAATAGCGTAAGTTGCTACCAAAAACATTTGAGATGTTTATCTAAGTGCACAAGACATTCGTAAATGTACTTTCATATCTGATCACTTTTATTTTTACGACTCTTGTGGATCAGGAAGATGAATAACTTTAGACAATGATGTGTAAATTTAGAAAATGGAAGCACATCCGTGTCAGACACTCTTACTCAATTTTATTGAAGGTTCCGCATAATCTGTCCTAAGAAACCAAAGCTAACCACTTGCAACTTATTGACTCACCGACATAGTAGAAAATTGTTTTTTGATCACTAGATGGAAAACAGGTGCTCCAATGATAGTCCCAAACGTAAAGAGGACCGCTCTGAATGAACCGCCACGAAGTACCGTCAAACCAGGTTACATCCTTAAAAGGCACTTTAGTGTGTTTGATGAAGTATTCGCGGAATCGCTCATTTTGAAGCACTGAAACCTGGACAAATGGATAGACTAAATCAATCTTTAATTAAAATGTGTCCAGTGACCGTCCACAGAAAAGTTGCTTTTTCTGCAACACGATAATGCAAGACCACACTGTGCATGAATACCGCGATAAAAGTGAATGAACTGGAATTGGAGGTACTGCCATATTCCCCATACTTACCCGACATTGCTTCAACATATTTCTATTCATACCGAACGCTATAACACGTTATAAGAGGGGGGGGGGGATTGGATGATATTCAAAATGACATCTCTAGATATTTTGTTAAAATATAAATGATTTTTATCAATCCGGATTTGAAAATTTGCATACTTAATGGCAAATGGTTGATGATAAGAGGGCGATTACATTATCAATTAAATAAAAACGTTAAAATTTATTTGTTTGAATTTAACCAAAAAGACATCACTTTTTGGTGTCACTAATACATCCCCAGAGCTGTTTTCAAAGGAATTTACCTCCCCCCCTCCTCCCCACGATACTCAGCATTGCTTTATGAAATGAAAATGGCTTTTCAATCAGTGAAAATTAATTTTTCAGGACTGAAAGAAAAATTGCTTTGAAAGGTTAATTAGATTGTAGTGCTTTCTTAAGACTATTTTTTAGGCATTAAAACAAAAATTCAGGCTCCATATCACCGCCAACAAACGGCATAGCTAGTAATTCTGAACATTTTCAGTCTTTGCGTTTATTTTGATATAAGACAAAATCTGTATCATAAAAATCACACATGAGCACAGTGACGGGCCTGAATGCCAAGCCCAAGAAAGTGACTCTTTCCCTTAATTCTTAACAGACTAGCTATTTATGTGGCTCACCACTATCTGAAATCAAATTCCAAGGACCACAGATAATTCATCTAAAAATTCACAATGCCAGTCAAACAGATGCAATCATTAGCTATTCAAAAGAAGTAAAAACCAAGCAATTGCAAAAACTTCTCATGGAGATACTCTCGCAAATCATCGAGGGAGAAAAGGGATGAAATAAAAAATAAAAGGCACTTAAAAGAGTGAATTATAAAGGCAGGTAATCACTAGAGGTTTGGGGTAAAAAAGTAAGATTATAAAAGACTGAAAAGCACACTTACATTTTTAGGTTGAATTTCAATCCTTCGCACTAAATCTAGTGTTTCCCAGTCATAAAAGGCTAAACCACTAATTGATTTAACACCAAGCATATGACCACCAAAAATTGCTATAAAGGAAAAAATTTGATAATCGATTTTAACTCTATGAATTAGGTATGCATAAAATGAAAAAAGGAAGAAATCAAAACCAAAGCATTTAGAAAAGAAAAGAAAAAAAAAAAAAAAAAAAAAAAAACGGAATTCATAAAATCCGTATCTTTACTTTAAAGAATATACTTAATGCTGAAAAGTTAAAAAAATTTCTATAAAATCAAATGATTTCTTAACAGGAGCAAACTATTTTAATATTTGAAATTATATTATCAATTAGTGAATGTTAGAGACTTGGGGTACGAAACGGAAAAAATGTATATTATGTTATCAAGTTTTCAGATTAATTGTAGGCAAGTTTCTTCTCGAAGTATAATGATTGCAAAGGTGTATTAAATACTCAAGTTTTATTAGTTTCCCTTGAAGAAATATATATGATATAATGAAATTTTCAGATTAATTATAAAGAAACTTCTCTGGATTATGGTAGCCTGGTGCAAATTAAATCTGTCCTTACGGTTCATAGCCCCTCATCGCATGAAGTTTAGAGAATGAGATATCAGCTCAGAATATGGAGGTTTACATTTGATCCCAAACATTTTAATGTGCAACATACACACCTGCAGTTTTCCAGATCAAAGTTAAAACTTGGCAATCATGGTCATTTAAAGTCTCCTTTCCATTGTGAATTTAAAATGAGCCACAAAATTATATTTATCCAAAAAATAATTATAAAGAAATATTTAATTTAATAAGTAAACTAAATAATGATTTTATATTCTAGAAAAATTGATTATTACAAACTTTAAATTATGATTTAATAATGTGATTTAACTAAAATTAACCAAACTAATGCCTTATATTAAAGCC
Organism: Argiope aurantia; assembly: GCA_026543865.1. Taxonomy (NCBI): domain Eukaryota; kingdom Metazoa; phylum Arthropoda; class Arachnida; order Araneae; family Araneidae; genus Argiope; species Argiope aurantia. The sequence goes on from JAPMOR010000684.1 coordinate 109,542, forward strand.
ACTAACCAAACTAATGCCAAACTAAAGTATTTTATTAATATAAAATATAGGAATAAAATAAGCTGCCATTTCTTTAAAAAAAGCAGACATCCAAAGAAGCTATAGTACAAAAATCATTATATTTTTTGCTTAATAAATATAAAAGGAAAAATTAGGGTCTCTCAATTTTCTATCTATGCAGTTTACATGAGCCAAATCATGTAATATAAAAATATGACAATTTCGAAAATAATTAAAAATTTGTTTATTCAACTATCTTTCCATTTTGGTGCTTAAATTTTTCCAGCTGAACCAATTTCTTCCAGCAGAAACTTACGACAAAATTTCAAATTGTAAAGAAATCAATAAAACTTATGAATCAGTTTTATACTTTTTTGCATGGAATGTTGGAAAGTGAAAGTATGTTCATACTTATGAATTCAAACATTCTAACTAGGAGAGTTTTTAACACCCAAATAAATTAAAAATAAAGCTACAAAAACAAAAATTTTAAAACAATAAATCCAATAAAACAAAAAAATGTCCTGAAATCCAATGTATATCACTAAGTATATTTTAAATATAAAAAAGATCGTTCAAATTAATTCAAACCTTCTGCACCATATTCTGGTTTAAAGGTTTTCTTTTCTTTAAAATTCTTGAATATTTTGACAGATGTGGAACTTTCCCGAACTGCATATTCAGAAGAATCCAGTGCCCACACAAATTCTTGAGCAGAACCAAAACTTTTGTTTCTGAGGGCCATGGCTGTATAGATAATATATTCACCATCACCACAAACAACTACAAATCTAAAAAGAGAATTACAAATAAACATTTAAATCAAACGAATTATTTAAATAAAAAAAATTCCATACCATGATGTGCACATATTTTTTTTTAATTTACCTTCCATTAGGATTATGAGAGATCGTTTGAGGGTATACCTCACAGCTTCCCATATCTTTGACAATTAGAGGCAATCGTTCGCCATCTTTGATATCAGCATCCATCATGGCCTTTAAATTAGCTTGCTGAATCTCTGAGTGTTTGGCCCATATAATTTTTCCTGAGCTGTCCATTGACATAGCAGGCTCCTCTCGTCCAACCTAATTAAAGATAAACACAATTGAGAAAAGTATACAAAACTGTTCAAACCGAGTAGATATAAAACTGATTTTCTTTAAATCCAAAATACCTTTATAATGATACTTCCTTCGTCATAGCCTAATGCTACACTATTGGAGCCTTTTAAACATGCAATTGTCCACACTCTTTCCAAATTATAATTTAGGGTACTTTCTAAACGATAAGTATTTGCATGCCACACACGAACAGTACCTGAAAAGTTATAAATATCTCAATTTTGTTAACGTATTCAATGAATGTTTTTATGCGACTTAGTATTAAATGTAAAAATATAGATATAATAATTTAATACACAAAACTTCTAGCAGTTATGCTACTTAAAGAAATAGCGTTTGCAGTCAGCATATGAGATATTAAAATTTCATTAGAAAGAAAACAACACAGAAATAAAAGGAAAAATTACTGCAATTTGCAAGAAGGATACTATACAAAGGGACATATACCTTAATATAGTAATTACGCATGCATTTTTCAGCAAAATCATAATTTCTGAATTATTTAGGTCTAGATGAAACTAAAAAATGTGATAGAGACAACTGCCCATTTAGTGGATGTTATACCTCACATATACAAGACATGCCTAATGATGAAAGTCACGTGAAACTTGTTACAAAAAAAAAAAGTTTTCTTATCGTTTGGATTTATTGCAATATCTTATTAAATATATTTCATGCAATCATCACCATTTTCTTTTAAAAAGCGTTTCCAAAATATAATGAGAAAAATGCATTTTTTCTTGTTAATTTTTTTCCCTGGATGACTTATAGCTAAACATGCTAATACATATATACAATAATTATAGTTATACATGCTAAAATGTTGATATAAATTACATTTGTTAACTAGATCAAACAGCAATGGTTAATAGATTAATCAGTAATCCAGTTGCAATGAGAGATTAATCAGTAAAATAAAGGATTAAAAGAACACCTAATAACATATACATAAAAAAGCAAACTAGTTGATGCAGCATTTTATAGAAAGTATTTATAAAATAGATTTAATTGATAAAAGCTTCAAAATAGCAAATATACTGTGGAACAATGTATTATTCTGAATATCCAGAAAAAGAAACAACCGTATAAAACATGATTTAAAACAAAATCAGCGCTTTATATGCGGTACAGGATTAAACCCTTAACTGTTGTGCCTGTGTTTCATACAGGTATTGAATTATAGCTTCTCAAACTAAGAAGTTGAAAATAGATAATTCAAAAACGTTATTGTTCATGATACAGAAACAACACATAATCTACAAACAACTCAAGTATTCTACAGATTCTGATTTTGATCCGTAGGTTGGCTCCCTCCTGAAATGGGACATGTAATTTGATAATAATAATTATAAAAAAAACTGTTAAGGGATTAATATTCAAATTTCCTACAAACATTAATATTAAGAAATTTGCGAGAGTAATAAAACTGAATTTTAATGTTGCAAAAAAAAAAAAAAATCTTGAAATTTATGTGAATTTCAGAAGCAATGCGATTCTTCAGGCATAATGTAATTAGTTTCTTCACATTTTGAATCAATAAAATTAGCTACATGGTAAATAATTTTTAGTGCTGTGTTTCAAGAAAAGTAATTAAGACTATCTATTGAAAAAAATGCACACTGTTTCTCTTTTTAGAGGTCGAAAAATAACATCAACTTGCTAATGAAGTTATGATTTTATTTTAAAGATATTCACTTACATGTACAAAGAAAAGAAATCAACAAAGTAAACAAGATATTTGTTAATTATATCTACTGCAAAATATACTATTTCAACTAAAATATTAAATTTCAACAATTGTTAAAAATTAGCAGCTGCAACACCAATATTTCCAAACGGCACAACTGCACAGAAAGTCAAACTTAAAATAATTTTACAATTTTGTTCATTAATGAAATGAGCAAAATATATTATTCAATCAGAATTTCAATCAACACAAGAATAATTTTTATCGGCAACTGCAAGTAAAATTTAGATTTAAATTATTAACAAAATAGAAAATTCAAATCTAATAAAATAAAAAGCACTTGATATTCAGAATTAATACAGCCAAATTAAACAACTAATGGGAAATCTTTTAGTTCTAGAGCTTTAATTTTTATTCATTTTCAGAATTTTTCAATCAGATAGTACTCAGAACATATAAATGTGAAGGAACTGTGATATCATTATGAAATGTATAATATAAGAAGGAAAAAAAGTAATTAACTTTTTCGCAGAATTTTTTGCAAAATTTTATTTGACATTGAAAGAGTTTTTCATAAGTATAAGAGTTAAAACTTTTTAACTCAATCCTCAAATCTTTCATCTGAATCTACAATTCAAAATCACTGCTTGGAAGCATACAGAAATTCTTTCCATTATCAAATATAATCAATTGTATTTCATAAAACTAGAATATTTTAGAAGTACTATCAGATTTTTAAAGCTACTTTATAAAAAAGATTACAATACTCAATTAGCAAACAACATTTTAAATTTGCCAATAAGAAAAATTAGAAAATATAAGAAAGGAGATCATGTTAGTGAAACTCATGCTTCCATTTGATAAATATATTAAAATGAGTTTTTAAAAAAAATCATGCATTTATACTAATGCAAACCAATCAATGGTCTAAACCTAGATATCATCTGAATTACTCAGTATGAGATGAAATAATTCAATGAAACATAAAGGTTTTTATACTGAAAGGAAAGCACAAAAGAAGATATATTTTTTATAACATATTATATTTCTTCTGATCCATACATTAGGACCAGAAGAAATTCTCTAAATAATTTTAAAAACATCAGAAGTGTACTAATGATGAAAATATTATATTAATGACTAATTTGAAATAGATAATGCAAACAAATATTACATCATCCTTAATTTTATTTACTTCAATCAAAATTAATTTTTTTTTAAATGCAATTATATTATATGATTTAAACTTTGTAACTGCTTACCATCTTCAGAACCAGTCATTATAACAGGCAATTCTGGATGAAAAGTAACTGCGGATATATTTTGAGCATGGCCTTCTAATGTCTGAATACAAGTTTTATTCTATGATAGAAAAAATATTTCCAAGTGAATGTTTAAATAAGTACATTTATTAGACTTATTACAATCTATTACCAAAATCTCCATTCGTTCTAAAAGAATATTCCACAGTAAGTAACTATTGTATAATAAAGGAAGAATACAACAAAATATTAACACCCTTCAAAGAAAATCGTAACGAACTGTTAGTGCTTAAATAATTTTTAGAAAAGGAGTTTTTTTATGCTTAAATAATTTTTTGAAAAGGAGTTTTTTTATAAATTATTTCTAATAATTATTTTTCCATTAAAGTACAGTACTACTGTTTTCCACTCAAATCTAAATGCATTTGGTACCTTATACATTAGCAATTAAATTATCAATTTTTCTGTACAGTGGCAAGCTGTTCATTAATATACTCAAAATAGCAAACAGATAATAAAATTAATATGCTTCTACTTATTAAAATTGGTGGATAAGAAGGGACACTACTATTTTTGAAAAGAAAAAAACTAATTGCTTCACTTTAGCATTTGATATTCTACACTGGTGTGCAAAACTTAAGCAACAGGTATGTTTTTTGCCATAACTTCACGAGAAATCATCTTCGAGACATGAAATTCAGAAATGAGATGCAGCATTTTGTTCTGAAAAAATGACGAAAGCATAGTTGCGCAGAAATGAATACAATGCATACAGTATGGAATCAAACAAAAAAAGGCTTTATTGAACTCATAGTATCGTTACACATGATTGTCTATCCAAGAGGAAGAACAGCAAGCAGATGTTCCTTAGTATGGGATATGCCCTCCCCTTACTGCAATGGTTGCTTCGCACCGTCTCTCCATACTCAGCACCAAATTGTCCAACAGTTCTTGAGGTAAGAGTGCCCATTCCTCAATCAGCATCTGTTTAAGTTGTCGGGTGTTCCCAGGAGGATGTAATCGTGCCGCAAGGCGACTCCCCAAAGCATCCCATACATGTTCTATTGGTTTTTTTTTTGGTAAGCATTTAGGAGCTTCCATCCAAGTGATATTTTCACTTTCCAGGAGCTCCAGCGTGCTCCCCCGATTTAAATCCGATAGAACATGTGTGGGATGCTTTGGGGAGTCGCCTTGTGGCACGATTACATCCTCCTGGGAACACCCGACAACTTAAACAGATGCTGATTGAGGAATGGGCACTCTTACCTCAAGACCTGTTGGACAATCTGGTGCTGAGTATGGGGAGACGGTGCGAAGCAACCATTGCAGTAAGGGGAGGCCATATCCCATACTAAGGAACATCTGCTTGCTGTTCTTCCTCTTGGACAGACAATCATGTGTAACGATACTATGAGTTCAATAAAGCCTTTTTTTTGTTTGATTCCATACTGTATGCATTGTATTCATTTCTGCGCAACTATGCTTTCGTCATTCTTTCAGAACAAAATGCTGCATCTCATTTCTAAATTTCATGTCTCTCAGATGATTTCTCGTGAAGTTATGGCAAAAAACATACCTGTTGCTTCAGTTTTGCACTCCAGTGTATAATATAAATTTTAACATAATTTTATTTCATATTTCAGTAACTTCCAGAAAACAAAATGGAAAAAAAGTAAGTTGCATTTAAATTATATGAACGATTAGTGATTTGAAATTATTTCAACTATCCTAAAAGTGTTTTGATTTGGCTGCAATTTAAAAATTATTACAACTTATTGAACTTATTACTAACAGTTTCTAATCATTTTAATAACATACATATATATATGTATAAAAATATATTTAAAAATTAGATCAGCTTCAACATGGTGTGTATGGTCAACAACCTTTAATTTCTTCTAAACAAAATGAAACAAGTCAGTTGTTGGTAGATAAAAATGAATAATATCAATTTGATTCTGCAAATTCATTTATATTTCAAAAGAAAAGTACAGCATAATTTTTTTTAAATTTTGTATTTTTTTTAAAGGGAAAGATTCAAAGTATAATTTTTTTTTCTTTAATCTCACTATATGTACTTTATTTATCCTAATGTTTTATAAGTTAAAACATAAAACAAATTTCAAACTTTTGAGAGAATTTATGAGGAAATTTTTTTTGATTAAATCGAATTTAACAAAAATTCTATTAAATCATGTTGATTCAAGAGTTAATTCAATTTAATCCAACTCTAGGGAATTACTGGTCAATATTATTTGTAATTTTCATGAATCAATAAAGTAAGGACCACATTCACAATTGAACTAATTTGAAACAATTATACTTAATCTGAAATTTTTAGATTAATTTAATTACATTAATGTCAGATTCTGAAGTTACACAAATACTACTTAAGGTCTTTTTTTAACAGTGGGCAGAAGATAGAATAATGTCTTAATCATCATCTTCTCCAAATTTTCCGGCCAACAGGAGGATTTTTGATTCTGGTGAATTTAACTAGTTCAAATTCCTTTTTATACAGCAGCCATTCTATATAATTGGGTCTCAAACCAGCAACTCTCCAATTCTGCTGTGGTACTATCAAACTTCCATCAAAAATTAGGAATTCTATCTTTGCACTTTTCAATAGAATATTCAATTTAAACCAAAAATGTAATAAAATTTATGCATTTCTTCATATTTAATAGTAAGTAACTTTCAGTAATGAAACAAATTATTATTATTATTTTACATTTTTGACGAAAGAAAGTAAAATCCATAAAAACAATAAAAGACTACTGAACACTGCAAAAAATTTAAAAATTTATTAACCAGTTAGTTTCGCTTAAAGGGACAAACTAACAAGATTCTGAGATTTAAAAAGACAAATGGAATCTAAACACATGAAAATTATAAAACAATGCAAGGACTTTCATTTCATAAAAATCAGCTTTTCTTTCATAGCTTAGATAAAGAATAAGATTAATATTTTTTTATATATAATTTTTCATAAAACTTATAAAGAATATTAAAATGCTGATGATAAATGATTTTAAACAATATGAAAAATGCTAACATTTTAAGCAAGTATTATTTTTTCTGGAAATTACTAAATAAATAAACAAAAATGAAAAGGAATGAAAGAAAGGAATTTCCACACATTTTCCAGAAAGTATAAATATTTAAGGAGTTAATCTTACATTTACATATAAAAACAAAATTGAAACCAAAAACTTGCTGACAAGATATAAAGGATACCAAAAAAACGTAAGAGATACAATGACAGACCATATAGAAGAAATGCAAGAAAATAGCAGCAAAAATCTTTTATTTTTTAATACGATGCAACTTTTCATAAAAAATTTACAAACTAACAACTGAGCATAATTAGAAAGACATTTTTTTATATGGCAAAAAAAATTTCAAGATCTTTTAAAATATATTAAATTTCTATATACAAATTCACTACTAAATGGCAAAGCAAAAAGATCATATATACCTGGTAATCCCATATTTTGACTAATCTGTCATCCGCTCCAGATATTAAATATGGCTTTTCACCTCCATGGTAATAATCAACGCAATTAACACCTTTTTCATGCCCATCTAATGTGAAATTCGCTGATGATGAGCCTAACTGCCAAACCTTTAAGAAATTTCTTATTGCATCTTACTGATAGTGTAAAAAATGTTTTATTAAAAAAGCAAATAATGTAATAAACATATATATTACAAGGGAATATCAATAAGTTACACACATAATTTTGTACACAATAATAAAAAAATGCAAAGCATGACAATAGGAAACGGAAATTAAAGTATTTCCAATTTATTACTTTTTGGCACAACTGCCATTCATTTTGTGGCATTTGTTCCATTCCTGAATAGGCTTGAAAATCCCGGTCTCATAGAACGCCTACCGTTCGAGTCAAACTACAAGGATTCTGTCGGGAGTTCTTGGGACATCCACCATACAGCTCAAAACTTGGCAACCACAAAGTTTAGCCTGTTTGAATCCATGAAGAAATTCTGTGTCGGTCAAAAGTTAGACCCTGAGAACAATTTCATACGTGCCGACGGCGTTCTATGAAACCGAGATTTTAATCTTATCCAGGAATGGGACAAATGTAATCAATAAAAATGACAGTTATGCCGAAAAGTAATAAATTGGTAGTATTTTCATTTCTGTTTCACGTTGCTATGCATTGCATTATTTATTAATGTGTTCAAAATTATTTGCGTTATTTATTGATATCCCCCTTCGTAAATAAAATTATGTAAAAAAGTAATATAACTTTAGTAAACAGTTTGAAAACATCAGACTTTCAATGAAGCTGTTTTTCTTCTACAATTGATGCAAATTTCTTTTATATATATATTATATATATATATATAAATGAGAAAATATTGAATTGCAAACCTTTAATAAAATCCAGATATGATTGGTATTACTATTTATCATTTTTCATATATAAATAAAATGTGAGATAACAAGTGATCAGCTAAGAATACAGCATTAAATTCAAACTGCGATCAATATTTTTCGAGGGAAACATTTCAGGATGGTGACAAAAAATAAGAATCAAAAAATGTTATTCAATAAAATCACTTGCAACATAACACCATTAAATCTGAACAGAATATATTAAGAAAACAGTATTTTAGTTGGCATTGAATGATTTTAAATAAAGCTGAATGCAAAAAAAAAAAAAAAAAAAAAAATTGAAGTACATAAAAATCAGAATAAACATATTTACCTTCACAGTACGATCCAATGACGCACTGGCAAATGTATTGTTATCTTTAGGGTTAATAACAATTTGCATCACATAATGAGTATGACCTTCAAAGACTTGTGTACAAGTCCAATTCTTCTCCCAGTTCCATAACTTAATCAACATATCATCTAGAAATTAAGCAGAGGTAAAACTAATTGTATAAATATTAGTAGTATATGGGTACCCTTATAGAACACTTTCGATATAGTCAAAAGTACACTATACAGATATCCATATATTATTAATTGTCATTTTTTTAGTGACCAAAACATGCAAAGAATTGCAAGGAATATCCCCAAGAACAAAAATACTAATTCTGTCTCGATCTCTTTAAAAAATGTTCAATATGCCTTTAAAAATGAGGGGGTGGGGAATGTTTAATACATGCTATGCTATTTTTAGTTAATTTTTTACAATCTAATTTTTCACATAAAAGTTTAGGATTTTGAACACATAAAGCTGTTACAATGGATCTAATTAAACAAATATTACCATTACCTTTATTCTGACAAATATTTCTTTTATTTATTACATTTTTTTCATCTTTAGGTGGTTAATTAAGAGATCCTCCATGGAGTTATTCAATCACATGAAAATCAAATGTACAATTTTTAACATCAAATTCTTTATATTCTATTTTGTGAAATAAATCATCTAAATAGACATCATTTTAGGATGAAGAAGTAGTGGGACAAATGCGTACATGTCATAAAAGGCCAATAAATCATGCGTAGCTCTTTGAAAAAAAGGGGGTAGGGAGTGATTAGTCTAGGTTTGCTAAAACATATATTATCTGTTGGCAAGAGTATTTGGCGAGACAGTGTATTGATATGTATATGCTGGCTTTACATATTAAATATTAAAATTTTTATGCTTAAACACAAGGAAAAAACTTTTGTCTCTATGTGTATATGCTGGCTTTATACACACCAGGCCGTCTGCCTATCAAATTTGGCCAATATATACTTTGGAGGGTAGGAAAGTGATATTTTGAATTTTTAATTAGAATTTTAATTAATCAAAAATTAAAAGAAATATTGACTTTTTTCCATGATAACTTTCTAAAAATTAACAGTAAAAAATAGTTTTTACTTTAAAATCATATCAATTCTCTGCATTATTCATTCACAGTCAAAGTATGCTAAATATAGTTCTCAAATGAAAATCATTAAACTTTAAAATAAAATCTGAAATAGAAATTCCATTCTAAAAAATTACATCTGAACTTAACTATTACCATCACAAACGATTCCAATTTTTTTAAGATAAGTGGATTATTTAAATGTGCATTTCAGTTAATTAATAACACATAAGTCAGTAAGAAAATTTAACAATTGATAAATGCCCTACTATTTGAAATTAAATCTGTTCAAAGCTTTTGATAAATCTGGTAATCAAATAAATAATTCATATGCACATGAAATAAATAACTTAACAAGCCTGATATAGTTATAAAAATTCATCTTTTCTTATATTTCAAAATCTAGTATTCTCGTTTATATGAAAACTTTATTTTTTCATACGTAAATATAAACGGATAATTGTTTGTAGTTGTAGAAAGGTACTTAGTTTTATACTTCCATTTAATGACAGCCGGCCTTGCAGTCAAATTTATTCAAGTCATAATCAAGTATTGATTAAATTAATTTTGGAACTTTATTCTAGTAATATTCCTAATTACCATTTACAAGTTATTTGTTATGCTATTTTATAATTCTAAAAAATTTGGAGCTTTACAGTTTTAAAAAAATATATTCCCTCCTTTTACAATATCGTTTAGAGTGTTATAGAAAGTTGTCTTTTGTTTTCGATATTTTGCTTAAAATTAATTTTACGTTTTGACTGTGCACTTTTTTTATTTGTACAATATTGAAATGGACTTTTTAGAAAGGGACTTGTGACTTCAGTTTTCAAAATTTACTACTTAAAATTGCTGAATAAAAATTAAATTAAAATCAATAAAAAAATTTGGAGAGAAAAAGGGGTTTTGAGATTTACATTATCTCAGATCCCCTGGAAGGTTTAAAACGGCTATGAATTCTTCTGAAATTAGAAATAATTACATTGCTTAAAATATGGAAAAAACGCATAGCTAATCAGTAAACATTTCAATTAAGATGTAGATGTATATTGTTGAAGAGTATTTTACCAGAACTTCTTTGAACATTATTTTTAATGATTTATTGTACATATAAGAACGATCTTCAATAAAATTAAAGTTTCTGAAGAACATATACTACATGTATTAATGTAAAAATCATTTTTCTTAATTCTATTTTATTTTTTAACAGTAGATTTGGATTACGATTTAATAAATAGTGCAACTAGAAGAAAATTAAATTTGAATTCAGCTAATATCTCCTACAAATTTTCGCAGATACAAATGATCAGTTAGCAAAATATTAATTCTGATTAGTAAACTGCTGATTTTATGCACCGTATACTTAAAATATTTCATATACAAAATGCAAAGTCATATAATGATCAAATAATTTATCTTTATCAGAGTACATATTTAAGAGTACAGAGATAACGTTTAAAATGTTGTAACCTCTTCTAGAACTGACCCTTATCAGTAACACAACCGCACTGTAAACGAGACTATTGATTGACAGTTTTATTATTGGTACGCAAACTGTACTGTACGTAAAAGTCACACAACCGGATGACGAAACGGCTGACTTAATTGAGGATCAATACAATATCAACTCGATCTTTAATTTTTCCAATAGCCTATGTACACAATTTTTTTTTAATGTTATGATACTGTTCAAATCTTATTTCTTTGATTTCAATAGTTTTATGCTTTTTTATATTTTAAATTTTTGATTTATTTCAACAATTTCATAATCTGGTATAAATAATTCTTCCAGGTCTGCTTCTTTTTCCGCTTTCTTGTTCTAATTTTTATTTATTTATTTATTTTGACAAATTTTTCATCTTTTGGCTTAACTGCAAACCAGATTCATCAAATTGAAATAGATTTTTAGGATCGTCTCTAAATGGTTTTGTGAAGTCAAGCTTAAATAACTTTTTAAAACTTACTTCTATTATTATCTTTTTTTATTATTAATTTGGTAATCATACCTATTTTTATCAAAACGCAATCCAAAAGAATCAAATTTCTTCTTAACTTTACTGCGTTTTTCAAGTTTTTTAATATATTCGCTCTTATATTAAAATAATCGGATACATCCAAATTTAATAAACTGACCGAAACAGGTTTGCATTCACTTGTTTTTCTTATATATTTAGCTAATAATTTAATTCATCTTTCTTCTAACCTCAAGCATGTTTTATCCCTAATTGTTTTACATTTCTTAGTTCACCAAGTCTTCTTCTCAATTTGCTCTCCACATATTAGTATACGTTTTTTTTTAAGGACACCTTTGGAAGTCATATTTATACGATATATAAGTGTTTTTGCTTATGGGTGTACATATAAGTCTTTCCACATATAAAATCATAGTTTGTATATTTGATAACATATTCACACGATATGCATTCGTTTCGTGTTTTACAGAAATTATCCATAGGTTTCGAAAATTCTACATATTTCCATTTATATAGAATGATTTTATTTAAACCTATTTCCCTACATCTTTTCTGGATAATTGAAATAAAGTGTATTAGGTCCTATTTCAACACAAACATCATTTATAATAAACGTTTCATCTTTTAATAAATTCAAATAATTTTAAAACTTTTCCGATTTCAATTCTTATTTTATATGAATTTTATTGATTACTAGCCACCTTTGGCAACCAGCCGGTTCGCCAATCTTAATGTTCGTTAAAATTTTAATAATTAAATATTTTATGCAATTCCTACTTTAATAACTTCTTCATCAAAATATTTTAAAACTTCAAATTTTGATAGTCATATAATTCACTCATAATATTATAAAGGCCTTCAGTCATAACGTAATATGTATTTCTCTAATTTTCTGTTAGATCTCGTAGAATTTATGCTTTAAATTAAAGTGGAAAAAATTAAACTGCAATTAATATAATATTTTTTACTGAAACAAAGCATTTTTTATAATATGATTACTGATAACAGAGTCACTGAGCGTTTAAACTTTATGGGCACTAAAGAATATCTTTCTTAATTTATGTAATATCTCAAGAATTTGTCAGCAAAATTTTCTCAGATTCATCATGAGCAGATCGATTAATTTACAATGTTTAATTTTAAATGCATCAAATACAAAGAAAATAAACAGAATCGTTTAAAATAATCGGTCGAAAACAGGTTAAAATAAACTACTTAAAAAACGATATACTTAAAACTATAAGCATATACAAAAAATATATAACTAACAAAAATACAATTTAATTACAAAAGCAAACAACTAACCTAAAAATAATTTAAATCAAGTCCAAATCCGTTGAATCCGTTGTCAGAATCGTTTAAAATAATCGGTCGAAAACAGGTTAAAATAAACTACTTAAAAAACGATATACTTAAAACTATAAGCATATACAAAAAAATATATAACTAACAAAAATACAATATAATTACAAAAGCACACAACTAACCTAAAAATAATTTAAATCAAGTCCAAATCCGTTGGATCCGTTGTCAACAGCCAGAACACAATGCGCATGCGTAAATTTTCACGCCAAATGCGTGAATTTTTCTACGCCAGTTGGGGTAACGCTATGCAGATTAAAATTTTTTAATTTCCTTTATTCTGTTTTATTTTTATTCAAAAGTACTTCAGAATGAATCTGAAAGATCGATTAATTAATAATGTTTAATTTTAAATGCATCAAACATTAGGAAAATAAATAGAATCGTTTGAAATAATCGACTGAAAAATGTTGACCCTAGCCTCATTAGTGTGGGAAAAAAAAAAAAAAAAAAAAGCTGAAGCCTTACTCATTTAGCGGTGGAGAAAATGAAAAGATTTTTTTGGCGGGAAAGTTAATTTTTAATTAATAATTAAAATTCTAATTAAAAAATTAAAAAAAAGGGACCCCAGGTGCACATTCCCGACCTCCAAGGTATACATGTACCAAATTTGGTGGCTGTAGGTCAAACGGTCTGGCCTATAGAGCGCCAACACACACACATTGAGCTTTATATAAGTATTGATAATATTATTCGAAATGAAGTAATATTCACATATTTTTAAAAAAATAATTAAAATTTATATATTTTTCATTACTGTAAAAAAAATCGACGAGAAACATGCACTTTACTTTTAAGGATAAGTTATACTTTTCTCGTGTATGTTTTAATCTTTCCATTATTCTTTCCTTATTCTTCCATTATTCTTTGATTACAAATTCCTCAGATGCCTGCTCCGATTCCTCAGTTTCACTGCTAGTAGATGATAATGGTTTAGTTTGTTCTTAGTTTGTTCTGCTTTGTTTAAAAAAATAAACATTCATTTATGAAAATCTTTTTTTTTTCTTCGCATTTTTAAGGCATATTTAGCATTTTTTTTAAAAAAGAAATTAAGACCAAACTAATATTTTTGTTCACTGGGATATTCCTTGTATCTCGTATATGCTTTAATCTCTAAAGTTAACAAAGAAATGATAAGATTAGTATATGGGTACACATATACGACTAATATTTTCAATAAAACGATTACAAGAAAAAGTACAAAGAAATTTAAAGCAAATAAATGACGAAAATATTTTAATAAAAAAATAATGGCATGCTTATTCTTATAATTAAAAGGGCATAAAGTAAGAAAAAAAATAATGAAAAAATAAAAATTCTATAACAACACAATATTTTTGGTATTTAAATTTTATAAGAATTTTGTTTTTGTATAAATTAAGATTCCTTGTTATTAATTTTCAAAAAATGTTCAAAAAGTTATTATTTATTTAATACATTTACAGGAAATATATAAAAAAATCAGCCCAAAAATCTCGTAATTTGGAATTTATGTCTTTTAAATCTTTAAAATTTTTTCAAATCAATTTCTTAAACTCTTCACATAACTACAATATACAAAATTCTGTTGCTTACAGTAAACAAATATTTTAGTACATTCTTTTATATTAAATCATAACAAGCAAACAAAAATTTTAAAGAATCATATAAATCTACATACCACTTGATGTAAGGACAAATGGCTGAGTAGGATGTACGACAATAGATCGTATGTAATCAGAGTGAGCTTCCAAAATATGCACTCTATCTAAAGTGTTGTAGTTGAAAACTCGTACTTGCATATCATCCTATATATACAATCAAAAACTAGTATTTAAAGAAAAGGAATCAAAATCCATGATTTGAAGAATTATTTAAGAAGTAAATGTTTGTAAATAATTAACACATCTCATTCTTTCACTTAAAAAGATTATATATATTTCAACACTTTAATGGTATTTTAAGTTAACATGAACAAAAGACAAATTTATTAATAATCAATTAATAAAGAATAAAAATGTAAAGCATATATCGATGCATGAGATGATACATTTATTATAAGTAACAAAAGTTAACACAAAAGCGACTTAAACTTTTCCTTAAAAAATTGCTCATGGTTTACTTACAGATCCACTGATGATCCAATTTTTCCGTGGAACAAACTTTGCTGCTCTAACTGGCAAATCACAAATTTCAAAGGACTTAATAAGCAACTACAATTTAAAAAAATACAAATAAGTAACACATTACTACAAAAATTCTTTTAAATTATCAACATGATGATTCAGCCCATTTTAAATTATATACTTTTCTGTTAATTAGTAAATTTAACCAACAAAAGACTTTTAAGAAAATGTTGTGCCTATGAGCAATTCCAATTAAAGCAACAAATTATGGAAAATAATTTTTTTTTTCATCCCAATAATAAGCATTATTACATAAAATAAATCATAATCAAGAAAATGTGTAAAGCAGCTAATAGAAAATACTGACAATAGTTTAATTTGAATCGTTCATTCATCAGGCGTTTCTGGACATTATCTATGTGACCTAGATTAAAATCTAATCATTATCACATCACATCACATTTATTTCCTATAGGATATTCTAAATGGTGGAATTTTTTTTCAAAGTCTGCCAACAGTGTTCTACGAAAATGATACATGTGATCCTGAAAAGTCTTTATATAACAGGAAGGATCATAATGAGTGAATTCACCAGCAGGAATATAAAAAAGAATTCTATAACTAAGCCTAACATGACATTACATTACATCTCAGTGAAAGCAAGCTTTAATTTATTTTTGCTGGTAGAAAATTGACCAGCTTTGTATCCTTTTATTTCAGAATAATGCTGAAACTCATAAAAGGAGGAAGGATATTCGAGATTCATTAAATAACGCAACTCTTGCTGAAAATATCTGTAGCTCAACATCTTAGAGAAATGTTATCAATTATACACTTATGAAATATTTATGGATAAAATGGAATGTTATTCGAAAAGTAATAGTGTCAAAATAAGTATCATGCTCACACCAACATCATAGTTAGGACAACTAAGACATTGGAAAATAAAATCAATTCGCTAATGGAATGGTGTACTTATTAATTTATGGATGTAAGCATCACAGATAATATCAAGGCTGCTTTTGCCTGGCATAAGATAGATATTCAGCTTAATTCTATAAATATGAATTACTTTGAAGAAATCTAACAAAAGCACTTCATTAGTGTTCTAAAATGTAGCTTTTTAAATTTTTATTATTTTTTAGAATCCAGTCATTAATTTACAAATCATAATTATAAATACTATGGAATACTGAAATCTATTTGTTCTCAAATATATTACCAGTGGTGCCAGGCATAAGAATTCAATTTAAATTAAATTAATCAACTGATAATTAATCTTTGGGATCCTGAAATTATGTATCGCCATCCAGAATTCATTAGGGCACAGAATTTCAAAGCTCCAGTAGAATGAAAAGTTGTGTGTAAAATCGATTACAAAAGTCCACTTTTACATATGTAAAAAAAAGTGAAGTTAAATAAAATTGTATTGAGGAAAAAAAAAAGGAAAGATGTTTCGCAGCAGCTCTATAATGCCTGTCAGACAGTCATCAAATGGATAAGATACTAAGAAATGCTTAATGTTTAGATCCATCAGTTAAATCTCCATCAAGATTCAAAATCTATCACCTTTAATATGAAAGATACCCTCTGCTGTGATAATTATGTTATACTAAATAGGGTATTTTTCAATATTTCTCACCAAAATTTCTCTACAAAGCATTACTGATTTCACCATACCATTTTATTTAAGTAGAGTTTTTAAATAAGTATTCAATTTTATTTATAATGAAATATATAATTGTACTTTCATTAAATAGTTTATTACATTAGTTAAAGAATTTATGTAACACATCATTCACTGAAAATTTAGTTTAATCAGTAAAAAACCCCATACCTGAAAATCAGCTAGTGCCACTTGATACTTCCAGAATGTTTCTTCTGGCGGTAGCGTATTACACTTGAGGCAATTTTTTTTTTAAATTTAAAAATCATTCAGCAGTGTATGTCTTGCATACACTTAAAGTTAAATAACTTTTAACTCATCCTGTATATTGAAACTTTCTGCTTTGAATACATTATTGAAACAACCAAACAAAAAATTTTTTCCTATTATTTCAATAATATATATATGAATCACTTTTTTTTTTTCATTTAAGTATCCAACTTTTAGGTTAATGCTTACTTTGATTAACTTCAATACAGCATTGCCCTGTTCTTTTCCACACTTTGCAAGGGACGAAGTAAATATTTAGCCCATATTAACTTCATTCGAAAATATTCTCTTATTTCCTGATCCTATTCGACTGTTTCTATCTAATTAATTCAACAGAAGCTTTGTAAAATTTTTGAATCGGCTAACAGCCGACGCGTTTCCACATTCCGAGTGAAGGGATAGAAAATTGACAGCCAAGAAAATTCTTCTAAAAGATCCCCGTATTTCTCTTGACTTGTTCAGCGCAGTAGAGAAAATCCCTATCGAAATCTCATTGTATATAAGCACTTGAAGAAATATTTCCCCTATCAATATCTCATGTTATATAAGACCTGGGATAAATTATTTATCTTTTTGCCTTTTTCGCTCTTGTGCCGCGTTGTGGGCAGATGTACCTTGTCCATGCCTCTTGTAAATAAATTATAACTTCCTGGAATGGATTAAAGCAAATTTAAATATGCAAAGTGTCTTCACTGTCTTCGAAACTGCCTTCTGATTCAAAATTTATATGTTTACATAAATATATATAACATTTTAGTCTTTCATTCTTATTCCTTGTATATACCTCAAATAAATATAAAGTATAAATTAATTGCTGATACTACTATGCCTTAGAAATTCTACTTTTTCACTATTCAGGAGAAGAGCACTTAAAATATTATGCAATATATTTTTTAATAACTTATAGAATTCAATTGATCTATTTCAGTAGGTAAAGAGATATTTTTAAAAAAAGTCATCATGCAATTTGATTTAAAAAAAAAAAATCACTGTTCTTGACTTGATCACAGATTGAATAAAAAAAAATTGTTCAACATCCTAGTTTTAGATAATTTATAATAATGAGATAATTTTTGTAAACTATCTCATATTTTCTTTTTCTTGATGGGAAGTTTTTTTTACTCACTCACATAAAAACGCAGTTAAATTTATAATGAGATGTTAAAACAAATTAACATTTTATCAAATATTCACGAAAATTTAAAAATACAATTTCTCATACACCATAAATGTCACCAGACAAACTGAAAATGTTTCTGAGAACATTTTGAAACAGAAAGTAATGTTGGTTATAATAAAAATATGCAAATTATGAAATACAAATAAAGTAGCTGAAGTTTAATGTTATCACTTTGGAACTATCAGAAATTTGATAATATCAACAGACTGATAACAATAATCGAACTGGGTGAAATCAACTAAATTTTTATCACATCAAGGGAGGGGGGGGAAGGAAAAACGCTTACTTCAGGGCTATTTATAATTTACTTAAAAAAATAATTTTAAAAAGTCATTGATTTTGTCTTAAGAATTCACTTATATATTATACGTGCATATACCAGTTTTTAAAAATTTGTTGAATGCTGCTGCTTGCCGAGTTTTAAAATATCAAACTGCTTGACGACTTCAGCAACTGCTGAAAGGTTTTCACCAAAACATTCGTTCCCAACAGAATCATTATCTTTTATTGCTTGATTCTGATAACAAAAAACTCAAGAATTTTCAAAATGTTTCAATGGAGAGGCTCTGAAATTTTGAACTTAACATTGCATTCATTCATTTTAGGTAAACTATCATAATTGTTAAGAATTTTAATTTTGTATTTTCACTCAAATCAGCCCCCTCCCCCCCCCAAACACTTTCACTTTCAAAATTCAATCGCACTCAACAATGGCTTATGGCTGTTCAATAGATTTCAAAGCGGAGCAGCATAGTTGTCCATTTAAACCAAAGACAGAAAAGAATGCAAATATCAGTACTTGGAGAAGGAAACCACATGCACCACATAAATAGTCTTTTATTCTTTTCACCATTAATGACCATTATATTAGACCAGAGAATGACCATTATATTAGACCAGAGAATGACCATTATATTAGACCAGAGAATGACCATTATATTAGTCTAAAAATACACACACAACAAACTCAAAAATACAGAAATTTAATTTAAGTCATTTTAAAATAATAAATATCTACAAATAATCTCATCAAATTGCAGTCAGTAGTTGGTGACCTAAAAATTTTAATTGATAGTTCATTTCTGGTCTTTATTGTAAAATTAGATAATTAGAAATGTTTTAGAGAATCTTTTTTTAACAAAAATGATACTTCATAGATTTAAAATTGCCTTTCTATTCAGTTAAAATTAATAAAAATAATTCAATAATGGCAAATGGCAAGCTTTGCAAGCATAACAATTAAGAATAGAGCACTGATTAAAACCTTTACATATCCTTTTGATTATAAATTTAAAGAAATGAATTTTGAAAAATTTTAAATATGTATTACTTCCAAATGATATGATGATACCAAAATAAGAATGCTGCATTCCGTTTATTAAGACTATGAATGTAACTCTAAATTCCTATATCTGAAAGATTTTGAATTTTTATAAAGTTTATACAGTTTCTTCTCCTTTTTGGAATTAAACAGGCTTATGAAATTGAAAAACTATTTGATTAAATATTTATTATTAAATATGATACAGCATTAAAGTAATGTAAAACTTGACATATCGATTTTAAAAATGTTTCTAAATGAACCAGTTTGCCCCACAGGGCTATATCTATTCTAATGGATAAAAATTTGTGTGCAAACAATTATATAACATGCAATCATGTTTTTATTTTCTGAAGTCTCTGAAAGCAATGAAAATATTGCCAAGGCTTAATTGTTGAATTTCGATTCGAACCTAAAATAGATTTAAATAATGTCAAATATCTTTATACTTATGTAGTAAAAGCATTAAATTTGTGAACAGTAGAATAATCCAGGAAAATTAAAAAGTCCTTCATTTAATGATATATCTTTGGTCTAAGGATTGACCTTAATGGCTGAGTTGAAATACAAGATGGTAAGGAACAACATTAATGAAGTTCTTCAATGACCTTTAGTAGGAATTTCACAAAAGCGTGAGGGGGAAATGTATGAAAATGAGGAGCAGTTTATCTCCTACTTCCCCTATGATTATCCAAAACTGCTTAATAAGAGTGAATCAATCTATAGAAAGGAAATTATTTTACTTACTGCACTGATCTTACGTCTAATGGATAGTTGAAATGTTTTTATTCAACGAAAACGTACAGTTCGTATCGTATTCATTAAAAATGTACAGAAATGTACAATACAGTTTGTATTTTATTCATTGAAATTAACAGCTTCGTTAAAAGACCTTATATAAACTTCAATCTATCTTAATCTGACTTTTATGTCTGTTTCGCTTGAAATGAATGAATTTGAAGAGATTTTAGTATAATTCAATTTATTGCGATTTATATGTTTCGTGAAGTTCATTTCGGCGTCCTTGACGCACTTAACCCCCAAATCCACTCCTAATATTTAATCAAACCTTTTTCCTGCATTCCTTTCCTATCCTTCCTTTCCTTTTTTTAAAGAAAAATCTCGAAAAAAAATGTAGTAATTAAGCTTCCTAAACATTAAAACACAAAGAGAACACATACTCAGAGATTTAAAAAAAAGCAACTTACCGGTATTTCATAGTTCCAAACATGAATATTACCATTGTACAAACTAGCCAACATCCATGGTTCAGATGGATGCAAATCAACACATTTAACTCGATCTGAGCGAGCCAGAAGTTTGCGCTTTACATCCAGTTTCAAAGGCTGCAAAAACAAGAAAAGAAGTAAATATACATAATAATAATTTTAAAAAAAAACTTTTTAAAGAAGCTTTGTCTTCATTCATTTTTGAACTTTAATCATTTGAATTATATATCAATGTACAAAAACATTCATACTTGTTTATTGTGTCGTCCTGGCACATTCAACTCAAACTTCAAACTAAAGAAGTCGGAGGGTAGAGTCTCTTCATACTATATACACCAATCATGCAACGAAACGCGTTTTAATATATCGAATAATTATTATAATTATTCATATATTTACCTCTGTCTAATTGCTTTATGGCAAAATTCCAGTAGATATTTTTCCACACAATTTTTTATCATTAACTGCCAGAAAAATTTATAAAAAAACAACAACTTATTTTCTAGTTAATCAATAATTAGAAATTTTGCGGATATATTCTTTAGATCGCGCTCGATAACTATAGGGAGCCACAAACAGAGCGTAAGTGTTCTGAAGTAACAGAAAAAGGGGAGATTGTTTAGAGTAACCTTAAACCATAAACATAACGGAATTTTCTTGAAGGTGGAGCCCAAGCAGACATCATTGGTGACGGCCAAAGCTTTGCAGTAGGAGATATGTTTCATCATCGGAGTGAAATTAATTTAACCCCATATCCACTAAGGAAGCGAGAATTTATTTCCTTTTACGGCAAATTTCATAATCGTACTAGTGTTACCTTCCTCCCTCCCCCATGGAATAGCCATAAAAATAAAGAATTACCCCGCCTGGAAATAAAGCGCGATGTGAACTGCTTGACGAAGTCGCCGCAATAAATAAGATTAGGTACTAAAATCGACGCGAAATAGCCCCCACCAAGAGCAACTCATGTGCCTACTCATCATAAAGAAGCATTACATATTACGGACGATGGCCCAGAGAGCAACATCTCTATTATTGTACCCATCAGAGATGCAAGAACCTGTTTACTGTTTCCATTTTCTTATTTCAGATGCCCCCCCCCATCGGATAACGGACCTTTAATCGTAAGTCCCCATTCGAAACTCTGAAAGTTGCCACCAGCAAAAAACACGCACAACTGCGATCGCCCCAATATATATATACAGGGTGTTGCCGCATTCGAGCGACAAATTGAGAGAAGTGTTAGTAGGCATCAAGAGGACTAAGAATCACTATACAATATAGGGTCCCAAACCCCATTTAGTACGTGAAAATCGCAAAAATATAGGGAGCCCAAAAATTGTTGGAAACTGTAAAAAATTAATTAAAATAAACAACACAAATAATGTTTGAACTATGAAGTTTCTTTCAAGTAAAAGTACATTCTTAAAGGTTATTTTCATGCAGTTAACATGTCGATTTGATAATCCAGAGGGTCGTAAATTATTGAAAACGAAGTAGTTTATAGGCCTTATCTACAAAAGTATTAGAACTTGAAGAAAAATGAAAGCTTGAAAATATAAGAATTTTCATGCTCTTTAATTTGATAT
>JAPMOR010000684.1:143498-154929 GCA_026543865.1 Argiope aurantia
AGTGAGGATTCAAAGTTTGGACTATGTTCAAATTTTCTTTTGAAGTGCAGAAATTGCCCTTTCATGAAAGGATTTTCATCTACTCCCAAAACCAACAAAAATAACAGTATAAACACATTTATTGTGTTTGGATTACAGTTGGTAGGATGTGGCTACACTGCAGGAAATAAACTATGTTCAACTCTCAGTTTACCTTTTTTTATCAAAGTGTTCATTTCGTCACCAAGAAAAAATACTTCTAGACACTGTTGAATCATGTACTCAACTGAATTTAAATTCAGCAGCAAAAGAAACATGGAAAAGCGAAGTAATCAAGAAATAATCAGCTGCGGTGTTTCAGTTGATGGCACTTGGCAACGTCGAGGTTATAGTTCATTGAATGGCTGTGTCAGTGCCATTTCTATTGATACTGGGAAGATTTTGGATATCGAAATCGTATCTCAGTACTGCCGAGTGTGTCGAACAAAAAACTTTAGGTGCACTAACAGTCATAACAACCACATATGTTCTAATCACAAAGGGTATGCTGGCAATATGGAACTGGTAGGAGCCTATCGGATATTTGAACGGTCACAAAGTTTACGACAATTGCAATACAGTGAATATTACGGTGATGGTGATTCCAAAGGTTTTGACTCTGCAAAAGATGTATATGGTGGGAATTTTGTTAAAAAACTTGATTGCATTGGTCATGTCCAAAAAAGGGTTGGTGGGCATCTTCGTAAACTAAAAAAAGAACACAAAAGGGCTTAGTGGCAAAGGAAAGTTAACCGACAAATTTATTGATAGACTGCAAAACTATTATGGAATCGCCATTCGCAGTAATGTGGGAAATCTGGAAAAAATGCAAAGTGCCGTCATTGCCTCCTTTTTTCACTGTTGTTCCGGCACCAATAATCCAATGCATCGCCAGTGCCCTGAAAGACCAGATAGTTGGTGTAAATTTCAGAGAGCCAAATTTTCAGGGGTAGAACTTCAAGAAAAGAAACCAGGCCTATCATCTACCATTATAAATAAAATAAAAGGAGCATATATGGAACTGTGTGGCCAAAAATTATTGCAGAAATGCCTGCATGGAAAAACACAGAACTGCAATGAAAGTTTTAACGGTGTATTGTGGAATGTTGTAACCAAAGAAACATTTGTTGAATTGCAAACTTGGGCAGTTATATTGCTGTTTTGATTTACAATTCTGGATACACTGGTTTATTACCAGTTTTTGAAAAATTAGATGTACCTGTTGAACCAGAACAAGTGAAAGGCTTCATCAACATTGATAACAGAATAGCTGATTCAATACGACATTCTTCTGCGTCAGTAAAACTGTCCATAAAAAAAAAGAAGAGCAGCTAGAAAGAGTAAATCTGTAAAGGATGATATAAAGGAAGGTCCAACTTATAAATCAGGAGAGTTTTAGACATTAAAAAATAATAATTTTGCTTTTTTTTCAAAATAAAAACTTTAAACGCATTTTCTGAAGAATTCAATTTTTGCACTTTTTGGATTACCGTAAACACCATATCTCAATATGTACTGAATATATTCTTATGAAATTTTATAGAATTGTTTTATACATTATTTTCAATGCTCTGAACTAAAAATTAAGATATAAATGCAGTTTTAAACATTTTACAGTTATTCATAGACAAATTGAGCACATTTTTTTCAAAAAATCCTTGTTTATATAATTGTTTTAGCCATATCTCAGCATACATTCAATATATTCAAAACATTTTAGTTCAAAGCATGCATATTGGTTATTACAATGTTCTCCTAAAATATTTTTAATATCTGCTTGTAATTTTTTTCTCTGCCACTGTTGGCGTAACAGTTAATTTTTTTTTCTCTACAATTGTCCTTTTTTTTTTCAAAATGTTATAAAAATATTTTTTTTATTTTTGAATATTTTTCATTATTCTGTTACATATTCAAACTAAACCTAGAATAAAAACAAGCATTTGAAGCATATTTAGAATAAAAGGTTCCGTACCCTGTCGGATACCTTAAGGACTTCTTTATTTATAAATTCTTTTAATTTTTTGATGTTGCCTTCATTGCTTACTTCTATAAGTACACCTCCATTATTAACGTTTTTAACATTTCGTATTCCAATCTTGAGTTAAGCTGGATCTATGCCGGCTTGAAGTATGTTCTTTACATTTCCTTTTTTTGGAATAAATTATAGCTAACGGCCCCC
This sequence comes from Argiope aurantia, assembly GCA_026543865.1. Taxonomy (NCBI): domain Eukaryota; kingdom Metazoa; phylum Arthropoda; class Arachnida; order Araneae; family Araneidae; genus Argiope; species Argiope aurantia. The sequence continues at coordinate 145,696 of JAPMOR010000684.1, forward strand.
TTTCTCTCTTTCTACAGCATGATCTGGATCTTCTTTGTTTCGCTACTATGTCTGCATAACTGAGAGTTACAGTTGGCATAACTGGCATGACAGCTTGCATTTTAGCCAATTAAGTATTTCTGTTTGGTTTTAGTGTTTTCCAAGTAACATAGGTAAGACAATTTGTGAATCTAACAGCCATTCGCACTAGATCAGAAATAAATAATCACTTGACTTTCCGATTTTCTTTGTTTTAAATTTTAACAGATGTTCAGTCAATGAAGTTTAATGCTTATGCTTCTTGTTGAAAATCTACCGCATCAATGTCAATTAGGCTTTCCAGAAATTCCTTAAATGTAGGTTTCTGTGGATTTTTCTCAGAAGGAGAAAAAAAAATAGGTAGTTCATAGTTCGCTTCAGTCTTTATTATTCCCAGACATAAAGAATAATGTCAAGTATTCGATTCACCACAGGAAACACAGTAAAATGAAGAAAGGTAATTTTAAATAAACGGGAATGAAGATAAGAAAAAATTGTTTGCAAAGAAAGGATGAAAATGAAAATATTTTATTTCCTATCAGTGAGAATTTATAAAAAACAGTTTACCATTTCAATTTTTAGATAATTTTGCAGCTCTCCAGAACATCAGTCAAATGATAAACTCCTAATTTAGGCAAGATAAGCCTAGATCGATGAAGATTGTGAATACCCAAACAATTCTTGAACCGACACCAAAAGCCTTCACAGCTTGCGCATGCGTAATACATAACTCGCACTTAGGGGAAGACAACATAGCATCATTCACAGTGGGCATCATAACGAAACTGAAATTTCACAGTTTTAGAACATCAATACAAATCAATATTTTTATATAAACTACTTCACAGAAAAAAATCAAATATGCACGAGCAAAGCATAAATACTACATCCCGCAACTTAAGATGCAAAGAAACAATTTATTTACACTGACTTTAATTTAAAAATTGAGTGCTATAAGCTTCACACTTGCATCATAATAAAAATGAATGCTACAGCATTAATTTTTGTGAAGTTTTTAAAGGCTACTAGAGTTATAAAAATATATAGCTCATCATCAAGGAGAAAACAGAATCAATGTAACATAATACGTTATAATTCTCATAATGTAAATGTCTTGATATCATGACATGCCTTTATGTTTTCATACCTTTAATGTTTGAAAACTGCTACAAAAATATATTCTTTTAGTCTGTAATGACTAGCATATCAACTAATTCACCCATTTTAACAAGGTCTGTAGTTCTTCCCCCCCCCCTTTAATATTTGTTGTTTAAATGTTTGTCAGTGCTTTTAAAACTTTTTATAGCTCTTTCAGAAATTCTCTTCCAGTTCATTGCTTAGCTCAATATATTAAGAATTAGGGAAACCTTTGAAATTACTTGGTATATACTATACTTCTACAAACAAACAAAGTATAAAAATCAGGTCAAGTACGGTTAAAAGAGTGAAAAGATAAGAAAATCCATACATTGCTACAATATATACTTAACATTACACAATTTGATTTAATTTCTTACAACACAGTTTAAGAATTCCTGGAAGCCTAAAAATATTTTTTTCATGGAAATATTGGGAGTACATAAGACAGCCCTATCATCTCAGACAGACATGCAAACACATATATAAAAAAATCTGTGTAGTGAGCTTATTTTAAGAGAAACCATGCCTGCACATCCTAAATCCTATTCACACATAATATATATATTTTTCATGAATCATCAAAGACTAAGTCAATGATGTATGTGTTTCAAATAAAAATGTTTAAATAAATTAATATTTTTCAATGCAATAAAAAATATTGTTATTAAAATTTTACTTATGATATAATGCAAGAAGAAAAATGAAATAACTTATCATTAGCTTTTTAAAATTGAAATTGGTCTCCTCTAAAATATCCTATCAGAAAATAATGCATAGCTCTATAATTTCAGAACAAAGATATGAAAACCTTTTACAGTTTTCAGAAACACAATATTACACACAAAGTATGCAATACACTTTAATTACTGATTTACTTACACTTCAGTTATTCTTATTCAGTCACATTATTTCATGTGATTTTATAATAATAAGATTCAATATTGAAGATTATGCCCTTTCCAGAAATTTTATCAGTAAAACTTCCAGCCTTTATGCAAATATATCTTAAAAGGATGGCAAGGGATATTTATCATTAAACAACCTACCTAAATAAATTATTTCATTATTTTAATTAAAAATAAAGATTTTTTTCTTTGCATAAAAATTTCTAGAACAATAAGAAACAGTTCTTTCAAAAATATTTAAATATAAATACGTTCAAAAATATTTAAATACAAACATTTCAAGAATGATAACAAGAACATATTATCAAAATTAGAAATTTTTCAATCTCGTAATTTTATTCTAAAGATGTTGAATAATGAAAATCATAACCAAAATATTTTTAAAATTATTTTTTATATATATGCAATGATTATGATAAAAGAAACTGCAACATACACATTCAGCTGTTTTCAAACTGTTACTAATTTAATAGAACTAAAAACACAATTTTCATCCATTTGGAATAATTGAATTTTGTATAAATGGGACCATTTGTCATATACACTGAAACTTCAACTACATAAAAAGAACTTCAAACCCACAGAAAGATAAATGGCATTTTAAATGTATATTTAAATAATCTTAACCTTAAAAAAACTACTATTCTAAGTTTCTTTCTAAAATATCAAGTATTATGTTATTATTTTAAAGTAAGTTTCAGGCTTGAGAGAAGATATAAGTCAGTCGTAGATTACCCATTAATGATCAATACAATTGATATAAAAAGAAAATGTATATTTTCTGATACCAATAGTGATTTTTTATTACACATATTTACTTAAATTAAAAATTCAATTATATCATTGCCTACATTAAGGAAGAATCTGACAAAAATCAGTTAACTATTATATGTTTTATAAATGGGACCATTTGAACCGTTTATTTTGAAAGTGGGGCAAGTCCATTTTTGAAAAAAATGGGGATAATGGTAGTTAGTGATAAAACTTGTTATGATCTTTGTATGCATAAACAATTCATAGTAAAAAAAAAATCATATTCTAGTATTTGGAAGATAGAAGTTTTAGCTCTTAACAGTATTGAAAATGCTTATTTTGAAAGTGGTGCAAGTCCATTTTACATTGAAATTATTTTTCATCAAATATATTATGGCAAAATTTAGCTATAGTTGCTGTATGGTAAAGCAAATGTGGCAGTTTGACTTCATGTCTGAAATCTAGGGTGTTTCTGTCTATCTATCTTTGATATTGAAAATCGGTGGTTGTACAACATTTCATAAATAATAAAAAGTATATCGTAATTTTGTGTTTCAATAATAATATGTTTACTATTAACACCGATTGTTCAGTCCAATGGCAATGAAATAAGTATAATTGATCTCAAATTTTTATTGCCAGGACATTCATTCAACAATCATGATTTTGGAGTGGTAGAAATGTCAATCCAGAAAACCAGTTCCTTGTATATTCCCCAGGATTATTATAAAATAATACAAAATTGTCGAAAACATAATAAATTTTTAGTACATGAAATGAAATTTTTTTTCCCTACCCAACCTCTGGAGAACGCGGTTTTAAAAAGTAAGAAAAATACCGATGGAGAAACCGTGAATTGGTTAAATATATGATGGATCAGATTTACAAGGGATGCACCATACAAAATGTTTTACAAAACTTTTATAGAACAAGATGCTGAATTTAAAATTACTGATTTGTCACTACAACGAGGAAAATCAAGTAATTTCAGAAATATAAAATTATCTTTTATGTATGATAAAAGGAGATCTATTACATCTGAAAAATACAAGGACATGATGGATTTATTTCCATATATATTCCCCATTCATCGTGAATATTTTAAAATCTTAAATTCTGAATAAAATTCAATTTAATTATACCTATGTATAAACTGAAAATGTATAATTTCATTGAAATTCTTAATAAAATTGAATTGTTTTTTTATTTTGTTATATTTTCTACTAGAATATTCTTTGTTTTGTTTCACTTTTTATCAAATAAATATTTATAAAAATTTGAATAGTATTTTGTTTTTATTATTAAAAAAAAAGGCTGATGCATCTGAAATATTTCCCAATTAAATAAACGATTACAATAATTCATTAATTTTGAAAGTGAGTCAAGTTTATTTAATTATAATGAAAATCTTAGTTTTTCGTCAATACTATAAACACTATTGGATTATAAACTTACAGTATCTGGTACCACAAAATATAAAAAATATATCTATAAATACTTACCAATATTTTATAATTTATTGAAATGCAAACCTTTAAATATCTAGCAATAACAAAAAATGGACTTGCCCCATTTTCAAAATAAATGGCTCATTTGGTCTAAACACTGAAACTTCTATTGTATAAAAAAAAACCTTCAAACCCTCAGCAAGATAAATGGTATTTAAATGCAAATTTAAATAATCTTAACCTTACAAAAACTGTTATTCTAAGTTTCTTCCTCATAATATCAAGTGTATTTTAAAGTAAGCAGAAGGCTTGAGAGGAGTTCTAAGTGGGTCATAGATTGCCTATCAATGATAAATGCAACTGGTGTGGGAAAAAAAAAATGTATTTCCTGATACCAATAGTGATTTTTTAATACACAATTTCTCATACATATTTGCCTAAGTTAAAAATTCCATCGTCTTTATCAAATATCTTTAATAAAAATATATATAAATAATATTGATAACTCTATTGAAAGATATAGAATTGTTTTTAAATTAGAAAACCAGTAATTATAAAATGCAGGAGTCAGTTAATTAATAAGGCCAAGTGGATTTAAATGGCTTATTTTTCTAATAAGCCCATAATAGAATAACAAAATTTTGTGGTTCAGATACCTTATAAAATCTCTTGCAAAAAGTTCACCATATGTGAATATTTCAGGATTAAAGCAATATTTTTATGTTCTAAAAAATTTTAGCCGTTTATTTAACAGAGCTCTAAAAAGCCTTTACTAAACTGAAATTCTATTTAAGGGTTGAAACATTAATTTATTATTATTATTATAAAAAATAATCATACTATACAAGTTTTTTTATATGTATAGAATGGATTTCCTTATTTATTTCTTGAAGAAAATAATCCAACTATTACTTTAAGTAAAAATGACAGTTTAAATAATTATAGCACAGTATAAAACTAAATAAAATAAAAGGCTTTTAATTCTTATTTTGGGGAGATATTTCATGCAAATTTTTTTGTACTTAATTAATATTTGTTTCAAATGAACTTTATATAAATTTTATGCTAGTAGTTACAATAAGCCAATAGTTTGCAATACATATACAACCTCAAAGTAAAAAATAAAATTCTAAGATCACAAATGTCAAAATTTGCTGTCGGCCACAGTCAAATTAACTAATACAACATTATGTATTAAGTATTGTAACAGTATTTATATATGTTAATCAACCTAGTCTATTTTTCTCTCTCTTTCACAAATCCTCCTTTCTGAAGTATAGTTTGTAATGCAACATTTTTTCACTCCAATTGAAAGACGATATGCAAAACTAGTGTGTTAAACAAATTTAAAATTATTGATTTCATCTGCTTGATTTTATATAATTTATTCAATTAAAACTTTTCCCAAACTAATATTTGATCAAAATCATATATTTCATAGTGAAGGCGAGAATTTAAAGGAAAAAGCAAATACGTACATTTCACAATAGAGAGAGAAGTTCTTAGAAATGCAATATAAATATGCACGAGGAAAACAAAAAATGCATTTTAAGAAAATGTTTTTTTTTAACATAAATTTAATCGATGTATTTGTGATGCACTTTAGTTTCTAGAAAATTTTAGTTAAATCTCTAGAAAAATCTTTAGAAAATTTTAATTTAGAAATCATTGCTATCTTAACATTTTTTTCAAGTGTTTAAAAACGTACAAATGGATAAAGAGAAAGTAGTAAAATTTGATTCGTGATACGCATTCAATTCTGTCATTATTATGCGTAAAAAGGTAGTTATTTCGGGTGGGGGAGGGGATCAGCAATAGAGTATGAAATATCTCTGAATATCTAAGTGTCTAGAGCATTTATGATATACAATTAATTCTAGAAATTTCAAGAGTGCATAATAATGAAAAACAGATTTTTAAGAGTGGCATTCAAAAATGACAGCCAGTTTCTAAAACATAAACAAAGTACATTTGAAACTATGTAAACAAACCGGTGTAGAAAAATTTATTACTAAAAATGCTCTTACCATTTTTGAAGAATAATTAGATCGTCTTTTGCAGAGAATATGTATCTATTAAAATCTGTACAGCTTCAATAGTTAATCAGATTAACGCCACATATTAAAATTAATCGAAAAGGTAAATAAAGTGAGCAATCCGAACGTGGCTATGTTGGTGTTAGTATAGGACAACAAAACTCTACCAATCAAAGATACAGTGTTCACGACACTAGAGACAGACACATCGAAGCAGCACTAATGTTGCCGTTGAAAAGAAATAAATTGGTTCAACAAAAATATTTGGAGCAATTAATTCAAAAGACAAGCCCATAAATAGTTAAATAAATAGAGAAAGTTACACATCACACATATAACTTCCTGTTGAATTTCTTAGATGCTTTGGAAGGGACAAATCGAAATAAGACAGAAAAAAGTTAATAATAGATTATGCATGTCATTCTGAGATATTTTAAGTGAAATCATATAGCTGAATGACTGAAGAATACTCGGAATATAAGAATAGACTATCTGCTATGATAAAATTGCGACAATTTCAAAATAAGCTTTGATCCAGACATATCTGTCCCCTCGAGTTGAAAAGCCGGAGTCATAATGAACCAACGCCTCCTAAATACAGGTATTGTATTAACCTTTTAGTGAGGACTTCTCTAAATTGTTATTTAGATTTGCTGTTACAAATTGATTAAAAACTTTTGAAATGAGCCGAATCACGTATATATGCAAATTTATATAGTGTTCGCAACTTTGTCAGCATTATTAGCCAGTTCTAAAAGGAATTCTGAAACGAAAAAAGAATACATTCGCTTTGCCATACTAAAAAAAAAAAAAAAAAAAAAAAAAAAACTGATTAATTTGATAAAAAAAATAAATATGAAAACTGCAATTATTCTTGATATTATTAAATTAATTATAACATTCGTAGGAATAAAATCACAGCAAACTTATTTCTAATTGAAAAAAATCCGTTATTATAGTATGTAATGAATTCATTTTAAGAATATTGTTTCTAGAAATGATAAGTGGAAACCTTAAACCTTTGAATAATAATTATTGAATTATTTCAAAGAATTGAATGCATCAGCCAGAATAAATTGCAAGATGCAACAGAAAGTGAATTAATTTTCAAACTAAGTAAATTATGGAATAAGCAGATAGCAAGAAAAGTTTTAAAATATAGGAGAACAAGATATATAAATTATACTAAATAGAATCAAATTAAAATACAAATATATGTGATAAATGTGCATACATACAATGACATGGAAAAACTAAAAAGTATTTATTTTAAAGTCATGCTACTAGATATTCTTAATAAACTGGATTAGCAGTTTATCTGTTTGTGGCATTGTAACAGAAACTAAGATAATATTGTTGAATATGAAAAAATATGACTTGTAGAATCTCTGAAAGGAGAACATGCGATACAAATTGAATACTTGAGTGTAATAAAACTGCTTAAAAGAAGTTACATATTTGCCTTTGGGTGTATTCAGGAATAGTTTCTATATTCAGATCAATATATTAGCATAGGAAATTATCAGAATCGGTGCAAGGGTAACTGGCGCCTCTAAGTTGAGACAAATTTATTTCCCTCTAATGAATGCATACCTGAATATTCACATACAGAACCAAATACAAAAATATTTGATTTAAAAATTATTAATTATTCAATTAACAGTATTTAAATCTGTACAGAAAAGAAACTTTCTTCTTTATTCAACAATATTTCGCTTTCTAAATTTAATAATTTTTTAACATATATAAGGTTTGCCCGAATGAAAAGTGGACAAGTTGAATTAAAAGATTATCTTTATTGGAAATCAAAAGAAATCACCATGGGCGTTGTAACACAGGTCCTATCGTTTAGGTAACAGATCTATGCCTTTGATGCAGAAAGATTCTTGAAGAAATCCTGCACATCTTCTTTCACTTCGTCGTCCGAATGGAAACGTTGAAATGTGTCTCCTGTAATGCTCTCTTAAGTGGCCGCCCAAAGATGTGGAAGTTACAAGGCGACAAATCCGGACTGTACGGTTAGTGTTCCTACACTTCACAGCGGAATTTTTTAAAGGTCGTCTGGGTTTCAAAGGAGACGTGTAGGCAGGCATTGTCATGGAGAAGGATCACTTGTTGTGTGAGAAGACCTGATCGTTTGTTTTTGATTGCTTTCTGTAGTTTCGTCAGAGTACTGCAGTATTGAGTTGAAATTATTATGCTCCCTTGGGGGAGGAAATCAATCAAGAGTGTACACGGCAATCGAATAATCAGAAAACGTACTACCACCCGTTTTTCCGATCTGGACACATCTATGTATAGCAGGACTTTACTTTCGATCAATTTCCTCAACCAAGAACAGCTTTCACTGTTGAACGCTGTATGCAGTCCCCCTCCCCTCCTGTCGCCCTTTATATCACTATTATATGGCGCTGTTATAGTTGCAATCAATCGGGCGCAATTGAAAGTGACCACTTTTCATTTGGGCAACTCTTATATAATAATATATTGACAATTAAAGCATTTATTGTAATCAAGTATTTTTTTTATTAGAAATCTATTTGTTGTGCTTTTGTTCTTATGTTTTGATTAATTATCACTTTAAGATTAATTGCAATTTCGTATTTAATTAATATTTTTACCAAACCAATCAGTCTTTCTCAAGCAATGGTAGATTGATTATATACTGTTTTCCTTTTCAATTTTAGGAAACTCCTTTTTGAAATGATTAATATATTGACTAACTATCGAAGATAAGTAGCACGATAAAGAAATTTTAAAAAACTGTCTCATAACTTTTGTTTAATACACAGAGTATCCCAAAAAAATGGAACAAACGTTTGTTTTCTTAATTATTACAACTATGTTATATTTCTAGTTGCAAAGTTTTATCAAATAAGGGGCCTAAATGTGTGTGTATATATATATATATATGTGTGTGTGTGTGTGTGTGTG
>JAPMOR010000684.1:155329-168923 GCA_026543865.1 Argiope aurantia
GTGTGTGTGTGTGTGTGTGTGTGTGTGTGTGTGTGTGTATGTATGTATGTATGTATGTATGTATATATATATATATATATATATATATTCTCTAGAGTTTGAGAGTAAAAATTTCAAAAATTAGATTTTTGCATGGCCTTCAAAGCGAAAAAATGTCAATGAGTAAATTGTTTCCTGACATTCATAAGCACAAAGTTTCATTTTTATATCAGTAAAACTTGCCGAGATATTAAAACGCAAATTTATTGAATGGACCATTTTTTCCATACATAAAACTGGTATTTGAGAGAGTTTTCCGTAGTCTTTTTCAAGGATAATATACATATTACAAAAAGTTATTCAAAGCGTATAATCATACTGTATTTGCATAATGATGTATTTATTAATTTTCGTTAAATTTTGAAAAATGGTCAAATGAAACATTAATCGAAGTACTTAAAAAACTTGTTCAAAATGAACGCTTTCGTTACCTATACACAGCGCTGGTCTTCTCTATAAAGGGGCCAAAGTACCAAAAAAAAAACATTTGAGAACTTAATTTTTTTTGTAAAGTAAAAAAAAAAAAAAAATTAAAAGATAAACATATAATACTATTATATGTTTATTTAGTACATTTTTTTTGGTTTTTGCTTTTAAATACTTCAGAAAAATTATAATTTTTTTTCGATGCTTAGTATAGCAAGTACATTTAAGCATTCTGTACATATTTATGACCGAAAACAATTTTTTGTTAATTTTAATTTACCGAAAGAGAGCTCAGCGTTTGCTGTGGTAATTGGCAAGGTAAAGAAAAGTTTCAACACTGTTAATATATGTAGAAATAATTCATTATAGTTATTATTTAGTATGTACTACAATGTATCTTGTGAGTTATTTACACTCCTTTCATTCAAAATCAAATCTCCTTGAAAATCAATTTCTTGGATTATGTTTTTATCTACATCTTTGTTATAAAACCTTATAGTTTTATGAACATTTTTCTAATTCATGTTTTTCTAAAGTTTTTATATCAGTGATTAATTTGAAATACTTTTAAATCTATCTTCCGTCTGTACAATAACAATATAAATTACAGTGTTAAGAAATAACATCTAAATACTTTTACCAGGTTTTGTATAAATACATCTCCAGCTATCTCTGAACATAATCATTTTCTTTTTCGAATTCATTTTTTAGAAAAATGTTCTGAAATATTCAAATTACGTTCTATCACTTTTGCTTCGTCTAAAAATGTATTAATTTTTTTCTCACATTTTGGACTTCAGTTTTAATTTTAATGATTAAATTAAAAGCCGTGTCAAGAACAATTGTTTTTGCTTGAAATATTTTATTGATAATGTTAATCTTGGACAATATTGCAAACCATACTATTTAACGTAAAATAAATGGCATTTCTTGTATTGAATCTAATAGACTTTTCTTCAGATACCGCTGTATTACGTTATTTGCGTCAATAAATTCTTCTAGGGCATTATAAATTTGATCAAACTGTGTATACACTGATTTAACCGAATCCATTTGGCTCCCCAAAGAGTATCGCGTAATGGTTTAAGAGTAAATGCTTTTGGAGAATTTTCCTTTTTTTTTAATAATTATTATTTAATAATAATTATTTTTGCAGAAAATATGCAATATAAAAGTAATCCCAATTATCCGATATATAATATCCAAAAAATATACAATATATACTGCTGGAAGCGGTATCACAAATTAATAAATTAAAAGAGTGTGATAGGCAAGGCACATAAATTGCATGATTCAAATTGCATGATTCTAGAGCAATTATTCCAGATTGTACACTTTTATATTTCCCTTTCATGTTGCTACCGTTGCCATATGTCTGTCCTCTACAATTACTAACATTCATATTCACAACAAAAACAAGATAACTTGAATATATACAGTGTGGAATGTATATGGACAAAGAATGAATAAGACGACGACTTCATTTGACACAAAAAACATAATAAGACAAGTGAAAAAAGAACAAATAGTCGATCCCTCGAGCTAGGAAAAATATTAAACCGACAAGATAAATAACATAGTAAGTAATGATAGCTACTACAGTCTATTTGGCAGAGAATGTTGTATTATGTTATCATAGTACTCCTCCGCAAAACTGAAGACTTGTTCTGATTTGATCAGAGGAGAAAGACGAAACTTAATCATCCATCAATATTGAGTTTATACTCTGAGCGAGTGTGGAGGGGATGTCAGGGGGTTTAAGGTACCACTTAAAACGTAAGCAAGCTTGAGTCTATTATCTACTGTTGCAATTCATTTTTATTCATGCAAGTCAAGAGTAAACACTTTGCTCGTTCTCGATAAGATCCTGTACGGCCGCAGTAGGGTTATTCAAGGGGTTGATGTACAATGTCTCTCCGGACGAAAATGTGAGCTGTTCCATCCCTTGTTCGAAAATATATTTTGGGTGATTTGAAGTAGGAATTCGCTGCAAAAACTGGATATTATACTTTAATAGTAGGATGAATCCGGGAATTACAGGACTAGCATTGCATGTGCGAAAACAATTTTCCCAGAAGACTCAAGGGTAAACCATTAAGAAGTACAGCAGGGAAAATACTTAATTCCTCTTTCAGACTACTTGAATACTCATTGGTAGTATACTCGTCCAACGTGGTATGGGAAGGCAATAGCATCTAACAGCATCTTTCAATTGCCAATGATATCTCTCCAACGTGCCAAGTAAAGGTGGATGATAGCTTACCATTCGGATCCCTTGTCGACCTAAAAATCGAGCAAACACCTGAAATAATTCCAATTCAAACTGCGAGGTGCAATCTGTATTTATATTATAATTTCAGGTACTCCAAACATTATAATTTTGCTTTAAAAACATCTCACTACAGATTTCAGCTTTCGTATAGGACATCGGAAAAATCTTGCGGCCACCATAAAAATCTGTCGACAAATGTGAGGTTGTTAGCATGGTGGCCATCAGATAGAAGGTGGTCGTGGCCTTACTATGTCAAGAAGGATATGATTGAATCGTGCTGAAACAAAAGAAAAATGCCAGACTGGAGACTTGAAATTCCTCGATATTTTATTTTTTGTCAGGCAATGCAGTTTCTTTGAGAACTGGATACAATCTTTCTGCAAGGAAGGCCAGATAAATCTGTCCTTAATTTAGCCGTGGCTTTCCTTTCAGAATGAGATAGTTATTAAATACTATCGAAACCAACTTTTCTGAAACATTCAGGAGGGTAAGGCGTATGGTGCTAGTTCAAACATTACACATCAGCTTTGATCCATATGCAAGTTTAATAGATTTAAGTTTCAATTTTGAAACACTTTCTGTTAAGGCTATTATCAAACTCCTGTTCTTTAGCCATAGTTCCATAATTGGTTTTGGTTAGCAAGTGAATTTCATCTACACAAAAATAGTACCAACTGTTTCATTGGAGTCACTGGAAATGTTTGGATTTTTTTAATAGTGCAAAAACCAAGAAGTTCTTATGCTGCACCAAATATGGAGATAAAATCATAGGAATGTGAAAGTATAAAAATTTTGTAAGGCTGGTTATGAAGGAAATTTCTTTAATATATTAACATAATCTAAATAGGAGGATAAAACGTTATAGATTTTGAGAATTCAAAAAAAAATTAATGAGGTGTTTTGTCAAAGTTGATAATAAAATTTTAAGCGTTTGAAAAAAATCGCAAGCGCTGAGCTCTGAAACCTGAGCATTTTGATAGAATATAGCAGACAGACATTTCCTAATTCTATCGGGAACACATTTGTAGTTGTTCATCCAACAACAAATGAAGAGGATTAAATTTGGTATGGCCAATGCGCAAGCGAGTTAAATGTTTTGGATATTCAAATGAATCGGTTGTTTCTCTCATTCGAAAATATTCTAGTATTATGATTCGCTGTCTTATCTTATTTATGTTTGTGTGCTTGTTTTTGGCTTGATTATTTGCAAGGAACACAACAAATTGTTAATCCTTCTTTCAACTTTTTAAATTAAAGGGTTTTATATTTTAACTGTCTGGTGTTTAATTGTTCTGAATGAAACTCACAGTATACTAACATTGGTTATGGATGCAGTCCTTCACACTATGAAAGGTGCAGTAAAAGAAGATGCTATTTAATTAGAAAGATTAAAATATTTGAAGAACTGAGATTAACTGTTTGTAAAGCCGAATTCAGAATGAATGCCTCATCATTTGGAAGGATAGTATAAAGGTACTGTTAATGGATCGTCGTTGTTGAAGATTTGTTATTGGTGAAGAAAATTCTTATCCTGAAGCAGCTACCAAAAAAGAAATTCGAATATGACCGGTTTGTTTGGTTTGGTTATATTAACGTCCCGTTTGAAGCAACACTAGGGCTATTTTGGGACGGACCTCGTAATTTTGAACCACGGTCAGATGACGAGGACGACACCTGAGCTGGCACCCCCCTCTCCACACCACACCACACCAGCGGGAGGACGTTTGGTCATGACGGATTTAACGTGCAACTGACCCCCTTACACGACGGTTCTTCGTTGGAATCGGGTCTCGAACCTGAAGCCCTCCGGTTCCGAAGCCGAGACCTTACCACCAGGCCACCGCGGCCCCTCGAATATGACCGGATGTTTAGTTTAGTTTAGTTTAGTTTTATTAACGTCCCGTTTTAAGCAACACTAGGACTATTTTGGAACGGACCTCGTAATTTTGAACCGCGGTCAGATGACGAGGCCGACATCTGAGCTGGCACCCCCCTCTCCACACCACGCCACACCAGCGGGTGGACGTTTGGCCCTGACGGATTTAACGTGCAACAGACCCCCTTACACGACGGTTCTTCGGTGGAATCGGGTCTCGAACCTGAAAACCTATGGCTCACGAGTCGAGACCTTACCACCGAATATGACCGGAGGAAGCAGAGATGCAATATTACGATTTATCAAGGCACTAAATGAAAAATTCTTCTATTAACTCGGCACACAACAGACAATAAGGAAGCATGGGATATTTTAAAGACGAGTTCAGAACCAACTTCAAGATAAGAGGTTCTGATAGATGAATATTTTTAAACTAAGATCCCTTCAGAGGAAACGGCATTTTTTACAAGAGAGTTAATGAGAAGCAAACTCAAATTAAAGAAGCCGGTTTTTCAATCCAAGAACTCTTGAAATCATTTCAGCTTATTAGAAGATTGTTTTCGGAGTACAATCATGTGGTTCAAATATTTTACAGATTGAAGCATGCAGAATTTACTTATTTTGAACTTGAAAAATAACTTATAAACGAAGCTGACAGAATTCAACTAAAATAGAAAGATTTGAATGTAAATTCTACTGAAGATGTATATAACGTTGATTCATTTCGCCAAAGAAAAAAGAAAAAAATCATTTGATAGCGTGCGGAGCTGGAAAGAAAATCTGATCAGTGCAAGAAAAATAGGAAATCTAAAGGAATGAGGCCATTTTGCGAACATTGTTTTCGTAAAAGACGTATCGATCCCAAGGTCTCAAGAAGCAAAGTAAAGAAAAGAAGTAAATTTTTGTTTCTGAAATTTCATCTTCTTTGATCTGAAGTTTCCGGAGTATCTAAGGATTTGGGTCAGTTGACATGGCTATAATTTCCCATTTTTGTTATGAACAGGAATTGTTCAAAAATTTCAATGAACTTTCAACTACTAATGCCATTCTTGTTGATAAGAAACACATTTGAGAAATAGAAGGCTGAAGAGTTATTGAAATCATAATTAAAGATAATCTTCATATTCCTTTAAAAGGTGTGTTTTACTTTCCTGGTATAAGAAGGAATCTAATAAATGGAAAAAAACAAATATTGCAGGATTTAAAATAAGTTGATAAAATAATATAATGCGTATGTTTCATTGTAATAATGGACATTTTTTTCTGCCTATCGGCAAGATATGTTGTGCATAATAAAATAGTTATCTTTTATTAGAGAAGTCCTAATATTAAAATAGTTTATAGTACATAGTAAAATAATTATCCTCTATTACTAGTTCAAATTTTGATCTAATTTACAGAAGATTGTCATGTTAATATTTTTATTGTTAAGGATGTGAGTAAAAATCAATCAGTTAAAGAGTTAGAAAAAAAATAAATACTAAAAGAGATAAGTCATTACACGGTGTGCAACATGGACAAAGCAACTTGAGAGTCCTTTAAGAAAAATTAAAAAAAACGGGTAACGAAGTCTATTTTAGAAAAAAAATCCATATGCATTTCTGGGGAACATCACCTGTCAATTCTCAGGGTGAAAGTAATTTTTTTTAATTGATAATTGATAATTATTCAAAAAAAAGTCTATATATGTACTCTAGAAAATAAAAATAAAGCATTTAGAACCTTTTAAAAATTCCTCACCCTTTTAGGCCAGAAAGATAATTAGGAATGAAACTGAAAAGCTTTAGGACCGATAACGGAATGGAATTTTGCTATTGAGACTTTGAGAAATTTTTGTTAGATTTAGGAATTAAAAGCGAGAGAACGTCTATATGCATATCAGAATTAAATGCTAAACGTAGACCAATAAAGGAAATGTCGTTTCTTTTCTTTAAAGTTCTGTAAAATTTGAATGAAATGAAACAAGTGAGAAGTTATTCATTCGCAGTATTATCCAAGTGCAACAGTAGCCTAATGGTAAGGTGCTTACTTCGGAGGACCCAGGTTCAAACTCCGATTCCACTATAAAGATCTATCGTGTATGTGGGCTTGGTGCACTCTAAATCTGACGACGTAATGTGGTGCGAAAGTTTGGAGAGTGGTCTTGCCAGCTTAGGTGCCGTTCTCGTCATCTGATAGGGATTTGAAATTACAAGACCCATCACAAAATATCCCTAGCATTGCTTCCAAACAGAATGTTAACATAACTAAACTAAATCAAACCTAATAACCCCACATTAAAAAAATAGAAGAAATATTTTAATAAAATAAATAAGAAAATTTTTCCATAATCTTTTGGAAAGAAATAACATTTCGTTTTTTTCTTTCTCTCTTAAATGTTCTGTAAAATTGAAAGAGAGAAATCAAGTCGAAAGGTGTTTATCCAATTGTTGCATCATCTTAGCACCACAGTCTTGCATAATACGGATATTTCAACTTTTCTTGAGTTCCGCCGTCAAGTAATCAAAATGATCAATGAAAGTAAGAATCATCTATCTTTTTTATTTCTTAACCGATTGACCAAAGAAAGTCGGCAACAATACATGATCAGATTCATTTGTCGTGCCTGTTTTTTCACCCCAAGGGCAATGCAAACTACAGACTTAATGTGCAACATCTGAATCAGATGACTCACATTCTGTTGTCTTAATCGTTGTTAGCCGGGTCATCGAATTCAGAAAAAGTTCACTTAATTCGACTGTTTCCGTTATAACTTAAACATGGGATTTAAATGATCATATTCTTTAATACTCGGCTTTCTACATGGTTGTATATCAGATGCGCTCACTCATTAAATAGTGTCATTTGCTCTCAAGCTTTAAAAAGGTTGCCACATTATAACCGTTATCTTTGCATGTAAGATTTTGCGTTTTGACAATGTATACCATATGGTAATCAATCGCTGTCAGAGTGAGAATGGTACTCTATATCCCTGATAACGAAACGAAGCTTCCGTGAGAAAAAATGCTGATGACCCTTACCGCGTTTCAGAGAAGTGTTAAAAATAATAAATAAAATGTGGGAAATTTGCTTTAAAAATTTATTATAAAGGAACACGTTTATAGTTTTTCAACATAGAAGACGTTTAAAAAAATTATAATTTTGATGTGCATAATACAAATATAATCCTATAAAGTGAAGTATATTTTTCAGTTTTATGAAGATTTAATCTTTATATCTCTTACAGTTTAACTTTATTTAACAGAATGAAACAAAACACACAGAAAATACTTTAAATTCAAGTTTAAATACATATCAATAATGTTTTGTTCTTTCAATATGTATGTGTATGCATATATATTCCACAAGCTGATACTTGAAATGGGCT
Organism: Argiope aurantia; assembly: GCA_026543865.1. Classification (NCBI taxonomy): domain Eukaryota; kingdom Metazoa; phylum Arthropoda; class Arachnida; order Araneae; family Araneidae; genus Argiope; species Argiope aurantia. The sequence continues at coordinate 163,310 of JAPMOR010000684.1, forward strand.
AGTGTTGTTCAAATAAGTTGCATTAATTTCACTTTTTTGCGAAATAATCAGCACTTTGGCTAAAATAAATAAGATAGAAATCGTATTAGGAATTTTAAAACCTGCTGGTTAATTCTCAGGAGAAAAAAACATTTCTTCAATAAAATAAATGTTGATAATTATGGAAATTCGTTCAAATCTGAAATATATTACCTATTTTTATAGTTAATATACTGCCATATTTAAATATACATAATACAATATAACATGTAAATGCAACATCTGTACGTACTGGATTAAAATGTTTAATTCTCAGATACAATATGATGAGCTAAAGTTTTATTCGCAGGTAATGTACAGCAAATTACTACCTATTTTCTTAAAAGTACTGTCAATGATTTAATACTAATCTTCAATTTGTCCTAAAGCTAGAAACAAATCTAGACAAAAAGTATATAACTTTATATACTTTTCGTTCTTATATTCTTTCTTTTTTTTCTCCCCCCCCCCCCCCCGAATTTCTTGTCAAAAGTATAGATTCACATAGATTGGACCTTTATCTTAGTCAAAATTGAAACTACGATATTTAATTATTTACGATATTTAAAATTGAAATTACTTTATTTTAATTAAAATTGAAATTACGATAGTAAATATTTAAATACTTAGGGCTTAAAATAAGACTAATTTCACAGTTATATGTTTCTGAAATCATTTTTTATAGCATTAGGTAGATGCACTTAGGAACAAGGATTCTTTTTTAATTGTTGTATCTAGATAGACTTCCAGTTACAAAATTTCATTAAATAAGATAGACTATTGTATGAAAATACTTTGGCTTCTGTAGAGAGAGATAAAATTTTAAAATTTTACCATAATTTCAAGTGAGAATTAATATAATTTTTCTCTTATTTTCATCCATTCGTACAAAATTTTACATTTCTATCTGGAAAATTTGCAAAGATATGCTTAGTTTTAAATTTCGAAAAACTGGCCACAAATGTGGAAGAATACATTTATTTCAAAATGCAACTGGTATATCATCCAATTATTATGGTTTCAAAAAAATTTGATAATCACGCTTAACATTGTTCGTTTTCATTGATCGGTAGATGCACATCGTCTTTACAAAGATGGGAAGAGAAACTTGAGGAACTGAACATTTAAGACATCTCAGAGACTTATTGAAATACTCAGCAAGAAAATATTTTTTAAAAATCGAAATGATATATATGATATATGATATATAAGACAACAAGGAACTTTTGAATATGATGATGATTTATTTTGCATGTAATCGTAATGCTTCCCTAGTTCTAGAAGAATACAATGTCGTTTTAAATTCTCAACATTTTTATAGGATGTGTGATTTAGCGATTAAAAGTTGCACTATCCTTTCTTCAATTTGAGAGAAATGGTGAGAATGGTCATATATGTGATGAAAAAATTGACAGCTTATTTTATTTTTTAGGTTACCCTTTTGCTAGATTAGAAACAGTTAGTCCAGAGCTCTACATTCCAAAATTGAGTGTATAAAGAATATTTCAACATTAATAAGTGACATTTATATAGAATAAAAGATCGGCGTCAAAAATCAAACAAATAGGCCCTTCCTTAGGCAAAATCAAACCTTCCTTTTCTGAAAAATGTTGTTTGGAGAGACGAATGTTTCTTTGGTCTAGATAAAAAGATTAATTCTCAAAATTGTCACGTTTGGAAAAGTGAAAACAATTTTTTGTACAAGAAATTCATCATCAATCGCAGTTTTCTGTTCATATATTACATGCTGCTGTTTTTAAAAGTTCTTTACTTGGTCTCATTTTCTACAAAAATATAATGTATGGTACCGATAGATTCAGTTAATTTTTATTGTCATTATATATGAACTAAGGAATGAATTAACTTTATCAGTAGACATTTGATAAATCTTTACTGACTAACTCAACAAGGTAGTGCTTATGTCACATGAACTCGAACACGTATGCCCAAGTATTATTAAGATAATGCAGTTATGTATAAGTTTCGAAGGTGTTAATATGGAAAAATTTTTTAAGTACTTCAATTAATGCAATACTAAGCCATTTTTTTTTAATTTAATGAAAGTTAATAAATATGTTATATGTTTTAGCAAAGGAAAGACAGAATTTAAACTGCTTAAAGTTAAGTAGTAAAATATGTTATATTTTTTAGCAGTAAATTTTATTCACCACAGTTTAATACTTATTACAGTATAATATTATTCAAATACTTTAAAGGTAAGGTTAGGTGATTCTTTTTTTTTGGGGGGGGGGAGGGTAGTTCCTACAAAAAGGACTTAAACTGGAATTGAAATTATTTCCTGAATTTGATGGTTAGATCAGTAGGTCTATCGTAACTCTCAGGTCTATCGTAACTTACAATCATTCTCATTAATTGGAATCATGAATTGGAATTGGAAAAATCAAAAGCAAACAGAAATAAATTAATATTAAAAATGGCAAACAATACAAAAACTAACACTATGTGCCTTTATATCGTGAAGAACAAACTAATAATAATAAAAAAGAAGGGCTGCAGTTCATAAAATATCAAACTTGAGTTCAGATTTTATATGCTGATATGAACTTGAAAATTAAAAAATATTTTGCATTATTGAGCTTATAGAAATTGGATATGTAATTGAGGAACCATTTTCTTCGATTGGACCAATGAAACAATTTTAATAGGCTATGATTTATTCCAATTCTCAGAATGTTTATTACAATTTTAAAGATAAATAAATTTAATGCTTTTTCTTTATTGAAATTAGTTTTCCTTCAGTTTTCATGAAAAACTGTTTAGATGATTCAAATGTGACAGACTTTCCTTATTTCTGCTATTTTAAAAATACTCCTTTTAAAGTAAGCAATAACAATTAATTTTCTTCTTAAAGCAATAGTATAATTGCGAAGGAAACAAAATCTATAGAATGATAATTGTGTGGAATACGCTAATCATTCTATTTAGTGACCAATTACATTAGATTTTTTTATTGTTAATTTATATAGTTGTATCACTGAAATCTGAATTTGAAGCCAACACTTGTCTTGTAATAGCCTACAAATTAAATTCCCTATGTATAAAATAGCCTATTCTATCTAACATATAATTTTCAAATTTGTATGTGAAAATGTCCTCTTTAGACATCTATTTTCTATATCTTTTTTGTAAAATATACATTTTCCATCAAAAATCATAAGACATTTCTCTGTATAAAAGCAATATTGATTATGCAAATAGAATTCACATGATTTAAAATACTTTTAAAAAGAATATTTCACATAAAGGTGTGCTGAAATAAACAAAGGTGGTTTTCTGCCTAACTGATGTATTGCATAAAAAAAAGGCAGAAGAATTCTTGAAATATATTATTTATATTTTATTTATCTGTTGCAAATATATATATATATATATATATATATATATGTGTGTGTGTGTGTGTGTGTGTGTGTGTGTAGGTTGTTTGTGGGCGTTTTAACACATAAAGGATGAGATGACTATATTCTGAATTTAGTTATAAAATTAATAGATGATGGACGGAGCAGGAACAACACGAACACTGAAGTAAACAAAGTTAATTAAGACACGTCATCTTCTTTCGAGTTATAGAAAGTTACGGCTATCGTCTACAGTGGCATCGTCAAAACACGTCTTCTTTCTAGTTATGCAACGAACGTCTTCCGTTGCAAACGTCTTTTACCGCGGCCTATTCTGAACTGGCAGCTACAGTACTTTTGCCGCTAGAGGCGCTGGTTTTGGCATGCTGTCATGACGGCACCACATTCTCGGCCGTCCTGGTCTCGGCTGGTCCTCCAGACGACACTGAAACAATAAAAAAACAACAACAAAGAAACAGAAAAAATCGAAAATTGACGAAAACAAATGTTTTGGAATTTGGTGCCATCATTCTGATGGACTTCGTGGGCAGCAATGATCAGCAACACCAGGGTTTCAGAAATTCTGTACACGTTGTAGTACTGTTAGGTCCTTCATGACTCCCTTCTTTGGTGACGTCATACGTGTTTCCGCCTTTGGCCTTGGAGATCCGGTAGGGTCCCAGATATTTTGGTTTCAACTTCAAGCCTGGTCCAAACTGGGTTCGCTTTATGGCGACAAGATCTCCTGTTCTATAAGATTGTTTCGGCTCTCTTCTTCTTAAGTTATATGTCTTCCGATTTTCGTCCTGGATTTTGAAGATCTGTTGCTTTGCATGTTTTCTCAATTCCTCTCTTTGAACTTCAAAATGAGCTTGAAATTCAGCCTCGACCATTTCTTTAAGCTTGTCAAGTCCTCCAATATTCATCTTAGTGCCAAAAAGTAATTCAAAAGGTGTAGTATCTATGCTTCGTTGATAGGTGGAATTTATTGTTTGCTGCAGTTCGTTGGTGAACTTATACCACTTTGCAGGATCTTCTAGTGATAACTTAGAGAGAACAGATATGATCGTCTGATTTATGCGTTCGACTTGCCCATTTGCTCTCGGCAAACCAGTAGTAATTAAATGATGTTTTATCTTTTCTTTCGCACAATATTCGGCAAATTCGTCAGAGTTAAAAGCTGTTCTTCTATCTGAGATTATTTGAGCTGTACTTCCAAACGCAGACTTCTGGATTTCTAACTTTGATATCACTTCTGCAGATGTTGTACTTTTCGTAGGATATATCCACACAAATTTAGTAAAAGCGTCAATGATTGCCAAAACATGCTTATAATTTTTATGAGTACTTTGCAACGGTCCTAGATGATCAATGTGATATGTGTGTAATGGCGTATCTTCTTTATGCAATGGATGTAGCAATCCTTCCTTCTTTCCTCTTTTGTGATTCACCAGAATGCAATGCACACAATTGGATATAATACTCTCAGCTTTCTGTCTCAGTTTGGGAATGAAAAAATAATCTTGAATATACTTCTCAGTATATTTAATTCCAGTATGGCCCCTCTCATGCGCATTCCTTATAATTTCCGTCTGCATGATATCGGGCACAACTACCAGTTCTTTACCCTCAACAAATTTGTATAGTATTCCATTTCTATCACAGTAATCTTCATAGTTAGAGACTCTCAGCAATTCTTTAATTGCTTTGATTGCATCGTCATTGTCTTGCGCAGTCTTCAACCTTGGTAAGATGTTATCAAATGAGATACAACATACATTTATGGGAGATCTACTTAAAGCATCAACGTGAGCCATACGGGTACCTGAACAATGTTCAATAGTGTAATCAAATTCCTGTAGGAGCAAGGCCCAACGAGCTACGCGAGTTGACAAATCTTTCTTCTGCATTGTTTTCTCTAACGCGGAACAGTCAGTAATGATTTTAAATCGAATTCCTAATAAATATACTCGAAATTTTTTAATGGCTGTTATGACGGCCAGTGCTTCCAGTTCATAACTGCAGTATTTTTTCTCAGCATCTGTAGTTTTCTTACTCATGTAATAGGTAGGGTGAAAATATTGATCGTTAGGAGATTTTTGCATTAGGATAGCACCATAACCTTTTAAACTGGCATCAGTATGCAGTTCTGTTTCATAATTTAGGTTGTATATTCTTAATACAGGTTTCTCAGCTAACAATGATTTAAGTTGATTAAAAGAGCTCATTTCCTTTTCGCC
>JAPMOR010000700.1:1879-24085 GCA_026543865.1 Argiope aurantia
AAGTTTAGTGTATAGAATTCTTAATGTATAGAATTCTACAAGTTTAGACAGTTTATCCAAATTCTTTTGTCAAAGAGTTTGAGTTATGTTTATTATAGACAAACATAATGCCAAAAAAAAAAAAAAAATTATTTTTAACCCGGGGAAGTCTTTAACGTAGAATTTCTTCAAAATATAGATTTGACGATTACAGTAATTTCTCCGTACTTCGCATACGATAAAATAAAAAAGAATTAAAACTATATATCTAAGTACATGCTTTGAGTAAATTGCAATTACGAGTAAGAGAATAGTGAAAGAGATAAATTGCCAAACATGAAATTGCGATATGATGGAAGAAAATACTTGTTGCTCGACACTCGTGAAGTCCCCTTCCAGTTCTCTTAAATCCAAATATTAGCGAAGGAAAACACTTTAAGCAACATTCAGACTAAAAATTGATTTTTATTACAAAACATATCAAAAGAAATTCTGTTCAAATATGAGAGTTACTTTAAAGTGCATTGCAATTTCATTTACAATATAACTTGTACATGCGTGCATCCGGTTCAGATTTATTCAACCCCCACGATCTCTAAGTGAAATAAGGCTGCAAGTTTAGAGAGCGACATAACAACCGCTACTGTCCGCTGATGACCAGGAGTTGAGAATACGTGGCCTATAACAAAAGATATTTTGCATAAGTTCAAAATGTTATATTGAGCAAAGGAATCGAATCTAATCTATAATCCGTTTATGTGCAGTGTATATATTGTTACGAGAGAAACCGGGCACCTTTTCTTAATAATGCACAGGCCAAGAGATCCATAATTGAAATTTCATTCTTTACCCTAAGGAATCGTTTCTGCTGTAACACTTCAACACAGCGTGTCTTCTTCGTCACACACATTCATTCATATTCAAATCTATCGACCTGCGTGGAATATTCCAGATGCATCATTCATTGACTTCTCACACGACTTTCCGCTGTTGCCACCAACTGCTGACTAATTTCCTTCTCCGTGTTTCACCAAAAAGCCATTAAAAGAGACGCTTTAATAGGACCTTTACAACCATTTTGGGCGATAATAGATCTCCTAAAGAGCCAAGAATCACGCGCCTCTATAATTCATACTAAATAACCGCTCGACGCTCCCCTAAGGAAATTCTGACGCCTCCACCCCTTCCTCTGCACCGAAAATGAGCAGCGAAACCTCACATAATACTCGGGTGAAGCATATGCAAGATATAAATTAAAGACGGTAGTCAAGGGTGTTGTTTTATTCATGAATAATTTAAAACTTTATCGAAACAGATGTGCATTGGAAATTTTTGCACAGTAAATATTTCCATTTGTAAAAGAAGTTAGTTCCAGGTTTTAACACGAATGTTGGTAGTAAAGAAGCGTATAATTTCTTCTCAATGAATCAAGTTTTAAAAAGTTAATGTTACAAAATAAAGATAAAAATAACATATATTTTTATATTGTTTATATATTGAATATTCACTTTTACTATATACGTGATCTAATAACGAATTTAGATAGGCATGTGATCAAAAAAATTACATTCAGACTGTTCAGATAGTCTTTCAGCCCTATTAGTCATATTAATGAACTACTAATTATCCTTTTAAACAAAAAAAGTTTCAAAATTGACCAAAATTTGAAAAATATTTTTCCAGCTGGAAGCATGAGACTCCAGGCGGCCTTAATACAATTTCTTCCAATAGGACCCTGCACCAGAATGCTATAAAAATATAATAGAACTTATTCAAAACAAAACCCACGTATCGATTGATTTGTAGATTGTTAAATTAAGAAATTTCGAATTTTTAAATTCGTTTTCTGACATATTTAGTCCTTATGCCAGACATTATTTCCTGACATTTTTTTTACAATCATCAGTTTTATGTAAGAGCAAAGAAAAGAAAAGGAAACAGAAAAAAAAATACATTACTTAATTAGTATTGCCGTTTTTTCCCATAAAAGAATATTTCCCCTTCCATTTTGCCTTGGAGCTCAACAGTCATAAAAAAAATATCTGAATAAGCTTCTCAGCTTGGCTTTGAGCAGAAGAGGTTGTTTGTTACATAAAATTTTTAACTATCTGTTGATTTGTTTGTGAGACCACAGTAACAAACAACGACGACGTTTATTAAACACAAAGACACGAACGCAAAGACAACGAATACACAGCCGAGTCGTACACAATACACAGCAGCACACTACAACAAACAGTAGCCCACAAGTAGTAATCGGTACTAATAACATCCATAGTACACAAAGCGGCCATACAGAATTCAGCAGGAGAAGGAAATCTGCGTATCTACTCTCTACAGTCTCTCCAAACGCCTGCAATTCTCCACTGTCTCCCCGCTTTTGCTATATCCAACTGTCGACTCACTACTACAGGACTGGCTACTCCAAGACTGGTTACTCCACACACAACTCGATGCTGCTTCTGCGATAAACGACAGGACTTTGCACACAGCTCAATTCAACAAATGATTGAGCTCTACTTAACACTTGCACTTCGCTGGATTGATATAACTATTCGCCGTTGACTCGCTTTGGGACTCTAAACATTTCGGTGATTCTTTCCACGATTGTTTTCAGCTTTGAATGCCGGTATTTAATAGTTCCCGGAGCCAGACAGAGAAGGTTCTGGAATAATCAGGCATATCTCGGTTCCTATTGGCTATATTGTCAAAATTCTGGAAGATTAAAGTATTATTTATTTTGTTGCCAAAGTCGCTAAGTACCCCATGTATTTGACAAATGGTCGCCAAGTTTGTCGCCAAATCTCTGATTCGGCATCCGATTAGCATCCAATAGAGCTCAAAGTAAAACGGTCTTTCTAGTAATTGAACTAACCGTGTTGGGTAGCAACATTATAGATTTGCAATAATATTATGTATATGTTACGGCCAAAGCCCGAAGTTCGGCCAAAGTCCGAAGTACTTGCAATTAATATTGTATATTCTACTTTGGCTGGCCATTTCGCGAAGTGGCCGGAAATCCTTGGCCAAAGCTCGATGTGATAATCGGTACTTATAAATAAAGCTCAATCTGTGTGTGTGTGTGTGTGTGTGTGTGTATTGGCGCTTTACAGTCCAAACCGTTTATCAAATTTGGCATATATATATCTTGAAGATCGGAAATGTGCACCTTGAAGCTATTTTTTAAATATTTAATTAATTAAAAATTAAGTGTAATATCGGCGTTTTATAGTTATAACTTTAGAAAATATTACAGTACAAAATCGATTTTTGCATCAAATTAAAGCTCAAAAAATTATCTTTTTAATGATACCAATGTTTTAATTTATAAATTATACTTATATTTTGAACGAATTTTTAAAAGAAATATTGTAACCATATTTTTCAATAATATATTTCGCTTAAAATAAAAATAAAATTTAATCTGCACGAGCACGTCAAATTAAAAAAAAAAAAAACATTAGCTTTTATCAACGTGTTGCCATCACATTGATAGAAGTTTAAATTAAAAGATAAATCAACTATTATTGCAAATTTAATAAATAAAATTGTAATTTTCGGCTGGTGTCTGTATAAAATGAAAAAAGATATTTTCTGAAAAGTAAAAGGAGGAAAAGTTTTATATGAACTCTGACAATACTTATATTACTAATTCAATAAAACATTTTCATTTAAATCAAATATGGTTTAATATACTTAGGATAATCATTCTAATCAGCGACCATCAGCCATTTTGGGGCATACATTTGTTAACAAAATGGTCTAAAGGAACCGAATAATTATATTTATTCTAACTTTAGTCAATAAATGCTCCGATGAATTAGGAATTTTAAATTTTTAAATAGGTCCTCTGCCCTTTGAATCATATTTAACAAAATATTCTTGAGACACCAATATTTTAAATAAAAATTGTTGAACTCCAATCAACAAAATCATTCATTAAGACTGAATAATTTATTAAATTTGAATATCGCTCTTCTATAAAAACTGGCGATTTTGGACTACTTCACCGACTGCCTCAATGAAGAGACACTAATCTTCTGCCAGGGTTTCTCGACAGTGATTGACCTGTGATTATAAAAATATTGATTGTTCAAAAACTGATACATAAAAACTTCACAAATCGGTCAGATTTATCGCAGAAGATAGAGACTTTCATTTATTTATTTAAAAGTTGAAGTGTCAAGAGTATTTCGCAGAATAGGATTCCTTGGGACCAAAGGGCTGTGTAAAATTTAAAATTCGTCATTTTTTCTTAAGATCATTTATTGACTGAAATAAAATATTTTTATTTGCATCATTTAAGTCTTATGAAAGTAAAAAATTAATTTCACGATGAATCAGAGAAATGTTTGCTGAATAATTCTTTTAGATATTATATAAATTATTCTGCGGTGCACATATAAATTCACTGCCGAACGACTCTGATTTCAATTTTCATATTTAAAAAAAGACATGGTCAGTTTCAATATAAGAAGCTTTTATATTGATTGCAGTTTAACATTTCCACTTTAATTTAAAGTAGAAATTTTATGGATGCTGACAGAACATTAGGGAAAGTGATAAGTAGTATAATGAACAGAAATGTTTAAGGCCTACATAAAAGTATGACTAAATCATATAAGTACCAAAATATGAAGCTCAAAAAATCTTTTGCAGGAAAAGCTACTAAGATAACAAGTTATATTAATTGAAAATTTTAGCGATCATTACTACTGCGAACCGGCTGGTCGCCAAAGGCAACTAGTGGTAAATAAATATAATGACATTTATGTATAAAATATAAATAAGGACATGTTGTAAATGAAATTCGGCAGATGGCGCCAACAAAGAAATGTCTTTAAATGATATTAACAACAAAACTATTTTTCCTTATATTTGTTTTAATTTGCCCTTATATTTGCTATTTGCGTTTGCTAAAAAATTTCATATTTTTCGAAGCGATATTTCGGGAGACAATGTGATCTGGGATCTTCAACATTAGGTCCATGGAGCAGAAAAAGAGTAAGGATCACCCTTAAAGGTAGTTGAAAATTGATTACTCAATTTGCCTATGTATTCATACACGATACACAACGCCTTTGCTCAAGATATAATTTGTTCATTTAGAAGGGCACAAGTCTAATCTTCACGCTATCACGTTGTTACAGCATATACGTTCACTGAATAATTTCTATTATGGCTTTAATATGAGAATAGAATAACACGAGATCATATTTTTATACATTACAAGCTTATTTTTAACTCAGAGGTGTCACTTATATTCACTTATATATTATGCTCGTTTCTGAAACAATCGTACTTAAAAAAAAAAGCAGTACACGGAAGTATTCATTTTTAAATACTTCATTTTTAATAGTGTGCTCTTGATGATAATAATTTTTAATAGTGTGCGCTTGATTCCTTTCTTCCTACATTGTGCGCCGATCGTCCCAAGCCACTTCGCGAATTGGCCGGCCAAAGCCCGAAATCAAGAAAAGATCGGGCATTGGCCGGTAAGTTTACAGCAACGTTGGCCAGATCGCTAACTGGCCGATTTCGGGCTTTGGCCGTAACATATTATATTATATATATATATATATATATTCCATTAATAGCTAAAAATGTTCATCTTAAGTCTTTTTAAAATAAAAATGTTATTTTTTATGCCATTGTTGAATTGAATATGTGGGTGTATAACCATCCACACATTGATAAAATATCGTCTGTAAGGCGAACTTGGTTTATTTTTTTCAAGCTTACATTTTTTTATTTGTTGAGTTATTTTCATTAGTTAAGTAAGCTTTACATTAAGTCCAAAGGGATCATGAATAAGTAACTTGTTAAGACCATTAATTTCCTCACGCATTAGGTTGCGGTTCAGTTTATGCAATGAAAGAAATTTTGTTCCCTCCATTTCTAATTTTTTTAAAATTATTTAAGTATGTTTATTACAACTTTTATTGTTAAATACTGAACATTTTACTTTGTTATTTTATAGGACTGAAAAACATGAATACAATTATGCCAGTTAACTGCAAATTAAAAAAGTGTATACATCACGAAATAAAAATGGAAGTGAAAATCCTTCGGAGTTTATGATTGGCAAAAGCACTGAACGGAATGGTTTAAATTCCGTTATAAGATTAAGAAATATTGTATCAATTGATAGGTAATGTATCAAATTGAATTTAAAATATCATTAAAAGTAAGAGGAAAATTCAATAAAAAAAATTGATATCATTAAAAAGGTAATTTTTTGAACCTTAAGTTAACAATGCCACATTTGTATAAAAAATAAAATTTCGTACGAAATTTCTTACGACTCGTTTGTTTATATTTAACTGTTGTCATTCAAAAATAGGTAATAACAGCGATTTCTGTGACACGTACATTAGATTTTTATGTAAATATAGATTTTGCTTAGATATTCGGTTAATTTTTTAATACATTTTTTACTTCAGCTTTATTTGTATCACACAGTGCATGGTTCCCCTGAAAAAAACAACAACTTGAAACTGATTTTTATTCAACTTTTATTCAAGGATGTGGGAATGTCGCACGGTGGATAAAGATTTTTTAAAATTATTTGTAAAGTGATAATTATCTTTAAGATTGTCTGTTTTTAGTGACAGTTACAGCAATACTCATCTACAAACCATATTTTTGTTCCACATTCCATAAAATGTGAAAATTTATCTTTAAAAATATCAAGACGAAAAACTGTTTCCGCCAATGAAAAATCAAACCCAACAAAAAGAGACACTTAATGTACGATATGACACACGAAATAAATGTCGCGGGAATAACATCGCCGTCGGCCAATCGGATTTCTCTGATGCGATATCACCCAATGACTGCTCTCCAGTCACCAGGGGGGAGGGAAGGGGGAGGAATGTATAGAAACTCTCCTGTAAAGACATTTTTCCCGCATGATGGAACTGGGGGAGGGGAGGGGAAAAGGAAGCTCAAGCGATATATTGAGAAATAGAAAAGATCTTCGCAGACAAGGCATAGCCAGCAGAAATGCTAGCGTGAGCAGTTTTCACGGGATATTTCTAATAAGGGTATGGTCTGGAAAATTTGGGGGTGGAAACCACCACCGCGGAATTTTATTTCCTGATCATCACAATCTAACAGTGTTAGTAAAAATGAATGCAATAGTCTTCGGCCACTTTCTTTTTAGATCATTTCATAGTAATTATGGTACTATCAAAAATTGTATAAAATTGAAAAGTCTGTAACAGTTTTCCTTGTGTTAAATTAGAAATTTTTTCGCAAATCTACCTCATAAGTTTAAAGTTCTTTCAATGAGGCGATAAAAAGTCACTGGGAATGATGTTTAATTTTCTAATATAATAAATGTTTGATGAAAGGTGTCAAAATAATAGTTATGTGAAAAAATAAGGCCTTAAAAAATCGGTTGGTTTACACAATGCAATTCAACTCGGTGGCGAATAATATTCAAATATCAGTTTTAAAAAAAGTTTTATTTCTCACTAATGCATTTCAAGATAAAACTGAATTTTCCGGATTTAACCAAAAACAAAAAGTCTTGAATTTCACTTAAATCTTATTTCCTTTTAAAATGTTTGATTTTTTTAAAACTATTTAATCATATAACTAGAAATTTGCGATATATGCTCACAATTTCTTGATAATTGTCGAGCTTTTTAAAACCTGCTCTTAATCCAGATAGAGGGAGAAATGAAGAGGATTTTCTTTTGAGCACGCGATCAGTGTCGCTTAAAATAAGGATACTGCAAAAGAATTCTTTGGATATTTTGTAGCAATATTGACTCATATCTGTGAAAATTTCACAGAAAAAATTTAAAATTTTTGTTATGATTACAACATCTTCCTCAGGAAATTAATCCCTTGCTACATGCGATAAAAATTAGGACCCGTTTTACGATTTTCAAATTTCACAAGAACCACATTTTGTAGAATTTATTTTTCTAAGGATGGGAAATTTATTGGCACTATTCAATTAATGTATTTATTTCATCATACATTTGTCAGTTTTTCATACTTTTCTTCTCCATAAAATGTTCTGAAGAAACCTTTTGAAATTTTAGATTTAGTAAGAGATTAATCTACTTTAATTCGAATTCTTCAATATCAACATGCTTTTGTACTCTTTCGAATCAACTCTTTTCAAAACCTATAGAATTTTGTGTAGTATAACTGTAGTGTCGTTTTAATAAATAAATAACCACATATTCAATTTCATTCTAAGATATTCATTTCACATAAAATTTTAATGATAAAACGATGACACTTCTTTTGATTGAATTTCAGGAACTATAGACGGTTAAAAATCTTAAAGGTGATTTCTTTTTGATCAAAAGTTATCGCAGTTTCTTAAATTCTGTTACAGTTTAAAAAGCACAAAATAATGTTAGAAGGAATTGTATGCTTCAATAACCATATGGCGACCCAATAACAATGCAAGTGTGTAGGTCGATTCATTAATTCACTAATAGCGATGTTTGAGATTGTACAGTTAAAGGGAAAATGATGGAAGACAACTTACTGAAAAGTACAGAATATATAAAGTACAGACTTATTCATATTCTTTCATTCTTCTTAAACTGCCTGTCTGAAGAAATTGAGAAATCTATATTTTTCAAATGGCAAGAAAGCATGCATCTAATGACTGAAGTTGGGATCTTCCTGGAAGTACCCACCTGAATTTTTGAGGTACCTTTCGCGATTTGATGTGTATCACGTGGGCATGTATTGCCACATTAGTTCAGGTAACCTGTAACTCTAAAAGCTGATAATCTTTCACCAATACAAAGAAGTCATCTATAGTACAGAATACTATACAAAAGGAAACTTAGTCAGAATTATTACAATGAAGTTTTAAATCTAAATATTTCCTTTGAAAACTTGATTTTCATTTCTATAATTAAAATCTGTAGCTGCGAAAGAGAGTCAAACAAATATCTTTTACTGTCGTTTTTTTCTTCTTCTGCACGATCTACAACCCATTCCAAATCACGCCTTCATAGTGGATTTTAGATGTGTCATGCGAGCATAGATTAATTATTCCGTAAGCTTTTTTGTAGCTTTGCGAGATTTTACGTTAGAGAAAATTAGCTGTCTAGTCTTTCTCCTAAGAACAATCGTATTTTCCTGTATTACATTAATATATTTTCAGCCGAATATTCTAATTCATCAGATACCGAAATTAAGCACAGGAATCCGCACAATTCGGTTCGCGATTCATTTGTGACCGGCCCCTGTCGCGCTGTCAGGACTCGCCAACCGCAAACGTGAAAAGAGGGCGGTGGAGAGGAGGCGAGCAGATCGTCAAAAATAAAATATAACACCGTTTTAGCGTATCGGTGCAAAAACCTTCTCCTCTCGAGGAAGGCGACAAATTCGGGCCCCATTTTCCACGGGCCGCTGGGCCCTGCACTCGCCCTATTGACAATTCCTCACTCCCAGAAATGAATGACTCCCGACACCACAGACTCCGGAGGAAGCGAGGAACACGCAGGAAAGAACCACACGCCGTTCCCATAATAACAGAGCATTTGAAAAAAACACGATTGGAGGGGGAAAAGAATGCAAGAACTGTTTATTTACTAATGAACTAGCATTTCAATGATGAGGCGTGCTCTTATTTATAAAAGTTCAAGAGTGAAAGAAATATTTAATTGGTACAAATTTGACTACGGCTCTAATGTAGATTATAACACAAAGCAGAGTTCCGCGTTTTTACTATATTAAGATTTGTAAGCCTGAAATAAGGGACTACAGCGAGTTTTCTTCCACCTGGATCTGAAATCCACTGCACACAAACAAACGCACTATGAAGACCGTCTTAGACAGTTGGGTCCAGAAATTATTAATTGCATTCCTAAAGATGCAATGCAGGTTTATACTGATGGTAGTCGTACAGAAGATCGTACTGCAACGATTAGGTATTTATAATAGGACCCCCTCACCTGGAGACTACAATAAAGCAACATAATCCTGACGCTCTGTTTTCAGGAATAAGTTAATTGCACTTAATGCAAGGCTTGATGCTGTCATATCTTATGATTGTGATTTGGGGAACTATGGATTTTATCGGACAGTCGCAGTGCACTACAACATCTTAGTGGCTAGTACTCTTCAAACGATGAAACCAGCGTATCTACTCTGCTCAAACTGAGGAAAATATTTCAAAATCACAAAGCCCACCTCCAATGGATTCCATCACACGTAAACATTAGTGATAATGAGGTCGCTTATAGATTGGCCAAAGAAGGTAGTGGAAAGGAAACGACCACTGGCCCTTTACTTGCTTATCAAGAACTATACTCAAATGAAAGATCTAAACTCGATTTAATTTGACGAATTCCACCTGCGCATCAATGGTATACGGTAACCCCCTCCCCTTTCACTCTGCTGGAAATCAAACGTGACCGTGGCTCCCAGACTGCTCTGGCTAGACTAAAAAGTGGCCACCTTAAATTTCTTTCATTTGAAAGTGGTAGAAAAATCCATCTCACTTGTAAAAAATGCTGTCATCATCCAGCTTTCTAGGATGCTCGGACTTTCTAAGAAAGACTTAACATCCGACACCCTCATTATTATAGATTTTTTGGTGATCAACAATCTACTGGAACTGATCTGATATGTCAGATCTTTTGAGGATAAGCAGCAATAACCAGCTTGAAACTTAACTGTGTCAATGCATTAACGCTTAATGCTAAAAGCGATCTTTATGCCGCCATTGGCATCAATTCTTTTACCTGAAAATTCCTAGTTTCTTTAAAAACGAGAGCAAAACCCTCATCAAGCTAAAAAAAATTTAGTTCCATAGAGTCTTCATACATACATACATAAATGCATATCCTTTTTACAGTTACTATCATTTTCGTGTTTCATTCCTTGGTAAAATTCAATTTTAACGGCAACAAAAAAGCGCCCCAAAAAAATTTCGTCAAATTATAAAAATATACTCAAGTGCATTATTACTCATTATGAAACATTTTGAATGGGCGGATCACATGCTATAAAGTTTAACGATTGAAATCGCCAAATTGGCGAAATTATTTCTTGGCGCTTTTTGATCGCCGTTACAACTGTCAAGTATAATTCCTTTACTAAATAACCCATATTAAGATTATCCTTCATCTCTGCCCTTTTATAATACTATAATTTGAATTTATTAAACACAAAAGTATCGAATTACACCAACACGAACAATTAACAATAAATTCTGACGCCATTTAAATTACTGGAGAGCAGGAAGAGTGCAGTTCGTCTCTCGAGAAGCAGCGCCACCTATCTCAACTTTCTAAAATTTACAAGATAATAAATTGAATTTTGCAATCAATAAGGAATATATCGTATGGTCTGGCGATTATGCATACTATACCGATATGAAAGAAAAAAGTGTATTATTTTCATTAATTATTGCGATAAAACGATCATATATAAAACACTAACATACATGGCACAGAAATCGCACTTATTATTTATTGTCGAATGGCAGCAGTCAAGTGTAAACAAAGTGCCAAATAAACGTATCAGACTACTTCACTGAAAGTTTTTACAGCCAATCTTAATTAATGGAACTGCAAAATATTATGAGAAATTCTCGGGTGTGGTCTAAAAACTCCATTCGATCAGACAGAATTTGCAAAAGAAATCAAGAAATTAGAAATATTTTTTAAAATTTCATCGAGTACGAAAATAGGCTTAACCGATGCCAGATGGATTAACGCTATGACTCTCCTATATGGAAATGATGTCCATTTTTTTTTTCCAAAACTATTTTCTCCCAAAAATAATTTTTGCATCATCTTAAAATTAAAAACATTATCTTTTTAATGATAATTTCGTTTCAGTAGATATTTTTTCTCTTTATTTTCTGTATTTAAAATAAAAAAACGTTTTGTTTTCGTTATGTTACACAATGTTACGGTGAAATTCAAACTCATCCATGAAAATATTTAATCGCGTGCTTTTTTCAAAGTAAAAATTAAAATTAAAATATAATCTTCAGACATTGTCTCTGAAGTACGATTTTCGCTGTTCTGTCGTGGTATACGCATTTTCAATATATATTCCAATAATTAAAGCTGAAAATCGTATCAATTCAATCATAGCAATAGAAAATTTTTAAAGATTGTAATCAATATTAATTGTTTTACTGCCAAAAACGACAATATTCTGGACAATTAAGTTGGTCGGCAAAGGCGGCTATTAACTTTTTAACTTTATTTTCAAAATTTAGATTCAGATCGATTGTGTTGTTCTTGAAAATAAATGCGATATCTCTATACAAACTCCTTCACAATACGACCTCAAGAAAATAATTAGCTAATCTGAAGAAATTTTTCCAGTTGATAGATTCTTTCATTCATACTCTCTTTATATTGAATAATGTTTATTCATCAGAACTGTTTACAAAAATGATATCACTTAACTGTAAAATCTCAAGAATGAAGATTAGTTTAGTTTAAGTTGAAAGTAATACTATGGCTATTTTAGGAAGGACCTTGTAATTCTGAAGCCCGGTCAGAAGACGAAGACGTCACCTGGTCCCTCTCTCCAAACATCCGCACAACATCAGCTCAAGACTGTTAGGCTCACGTCGTCAGATTTAATATGCATCGGGTCCGTATACATGGTGGTTCTTTAGTGAAATCTGGTTTCGAACTTATAACCCACCAGCCCCAAGGCCGAGATCTTAACACGAGGCCACCGTGGCAACAAAAATGAAGAAAAAGATATTAATAATTCGAGACTAAGCGTCTGAGTGTGAAATTGCGAGATCCGTCTTAAAATATCTTTCACCTAATTTCAGAATAGGATGTTTAACTCAAATTAAATGCGCTTCCGTCTCACATTAACTCTACAGTAGTTAATTCACAGCAAATGCAGTAGACTCCTGACTATTCAGTTCCCGATTATCCGGCTCCAGTACTTCAGGTCTAGTTTTCTTTTGTCGTAATAAAATGAGGAAGGTAAGATGTTGCATTGGCAACATTGCCAGACATAGGAAGCGGGCATCAGCTACGATGCTCGTACGTGTTGTGTGCAAAATGCAAATTGTGACAGGAAAAGAGCAGCGCTCAACTCCTTGTTCATCGTTCAGTGTATATCGAACCTCATTTTTTGACAATGTTCCCGATTATAACTGCACAGTACGTACAGTATTCATAAATGATTCTTGAGGCAAATGTAATGTTTTTTCAAGTGCACCACTGTCAAGATTTCAAAATGGATGATAAACAAAAAAAAAGTTATAGTGACTATGGAGGAGAAATTACGCTTTATACAAAGACTAGACTTTGGTATAATAGGGAAAATCGGCAAATGCTTCTATGATTGACGGGGGTGATTTAACATTCTGCTTGGCCTAAGATAAATGGAGGGCTTGATAAGAAGTGTGTGAAAATGTATGATAATAGTGAGTTTTGATATAAAAACTTTGCCTTCTGGTGTCGGTGGGCAAAGAAATGAGTTCAAAGAACTCTGGCCTATCCGGCGTTTTTGTTATCCGGCCGGTCCTTCCTCCACATTAGGCCGATTACTCTGGAGTGTACTATATAATGTATATCTGAATAAATATAGAAATGAATTAACTATATTTTCTCCAACTTAATTAAAAGAATACCAGATTGAGGCTTTGTAAGAATTTTGACTCAGATATGCCATCACTTGCAAGTAATAAGGACTCTGTTTGAAAAAAGAGAACATTGGTTCATTTCACATGAGCACTTCGATTTTGAATATAAGGAGCTCGACTTAGATAAGGCGGTTATTCAGAAAATATCCAATCGCATTGACTGATTGTTCATTTGCCCGGTCGAAAAATACTGGCTACATTCCCCTAAGATTTTTCACATTTTCAAGAAGATTTTAAAAAAAAAAGCAACTCGAAAATTATTTCTGAATGCCTTAAAATTTCAGAGTATTTCTATTGCTTAAAATCACATCAAAAACTTCGCCAACCTATTATGTTTACGAATGGATAAATTTACTTCCAAAATAAAATGCTAATTCACTTTCTGAGATAGCGTAGAAGTGGGAATGAAAATAAGAGGATCGGTCAGTTACTCCCTTTCTGAAAACCATGTTTCCTCCGAAATCGTCGCAAAAAAAAAAAAAAAAAAAAAAAAAAAAAAAAAACGTCAATGGCTTCTTCAAATTATGGCGCTGGTTTATTTTCGCCCAGAGGGGAACTCGCGCCAAGGATTATAATTCCCCTTTACGATCTCGATATGTCGAGAAGACGACGCAAAGCATAAAATCGGAAAGAAGGATTTCCGATCTTTGAAATAAAGAAAAAATATGAATGGCAGAAAGAAAATAGAAGAACGCCTTGAAAATCGATGCAGTTTTTTTCCCATTTTTCTCTTTAAATTTCCTCGAATATTCGGAGAAAAGTCCGAAAGTACGAAGTAATAAATTAGTACCTTAATTTTTTTTTTGTTTTAAAGAGATTTTAATTATAAATTTTCTGTTGAGTTGAATCTTGGGTAATTAATACTATTCCAATCAAAGAAGTTATAAGACTTTTTTTTTTTAGTTTTTTAGAATTCGATATATGTATATAAAATTTTGAAACCGATAGGAATTTGACCATTTTGGATATCTTCCAATGAGAGCTATTGTCTTAATTTCTAAAATAAAAATCCGAAACCAAATTTTCAGTTTTTTTTAATTATTACCCCCCCCCCCCCCCCCCTCATTTTCTGAACCGCATTTTTTGCGATTCAAAATCCTCTCATAAATGTTTTTGTCAGTTTGAAAAATTTTTATTGGGTTGTTCGGAAAGTATGAAAGACAGTTTTCGTATAATAAACAAATACTTTATTAAATTATATATTGACCGTTCTGGTCCAACACCTTTTGACATCTTTCTGGTAGTAGCATCATCCCACGCTCATAAAATGTTTGGTCTTTGCTGCCAAAAAACGGATCGAGGTGGTTTTTGACCTCCTCATTTGAGATGAAGGTTTTACCGTCTAAAAAATGTAGCGAACCAGTTCTGGCACTGGCGTACTGTCAACACACCTTCTCCATACACATCGGTCCATTTCTTTCTGGCTTGAACAGCATTTTTACCCTTTCTGTAGTAAAATAGTAAGATATGTCGAAAATGCTGCTTATCGCTCTCCATATTTAAAAGGGCACCAACCAAAAACTACTGCGTAGAATTCATTGGAATTTTTCACACACAAGCCTTGCTATATGAGCTCTCAAAGCATATAAAAATGATACGGCTTAAATGTGAAGTTGGGTGCAAAAAAATACAATTAAATCCTCTGTCGGGAAAAAACGAAATGACTTTCCGAACAACCCAATATTAAACTGCATAATATAAAAAAAATGGTTACAAATTGTGTATTGCATTAAGTCATTATTAAAAACAAAGGACATCTAGTACAGATGTGAAATCGATATCATTAAAAAGGTAATTTTTTTAGTTTTAAGATACAAAAAACTTGTGAAATAATAATTTTGGAAGATGTGGTCATCAATTTTTATAGGTCATAGAGATTACCCATCTAGCATTGTTTAAGCCTATTTTCGGCCCGATAAAACTTGGATTTGTATTTGATTTTTTTTTTTTTATGCTAGACTTTTGATTTTGTATACCTTTTTTCCCTCTGAATATTTATTCTTGGTGAATCTGGAACTTTTCTGCTAATATTTTTTAGCTTTATTAAATTAAGTGCACTATAGCGCCATTCAGTGAATTTATATATTTATTTGTTTAGCTTTGCCTGTTGCCATTCCATAACATGCAATAAGAGAGATTTCTATGCCATATTATATATTAGTAAACGGTAGTGGCTAAAAGTTTCCAAAAATTTTTAAAATGTTCTTTTTATTTAGTAATAGGAGTTTGCTATTTTCAAAAGACTCGAACGAGAAATAAAATAATTGGGGGAAAAAAGGATGAATTTGTTCTTTTGCGAGCTGTTTTTTTTTATCACGTATTGGGGGTGCTATAATATTTTTAATCTTTTTCGTCATTCTTTCAGAAATTTAGAATTTTTTTAATTAAAAAAAACCAAAATAAATAAATAAAATAAAATAAATGGACCACAGAGGCAAGTTCAAAGCATTCATCTGCTCTATTTTATCATTTATTTATCATGTTGAAATCATGCTAATCACAATGAAAACTATGGAAGAAAGATTTCATATGGATTTTTAATTTAAGTGATTTTTCAAAATTAAGCTTTATTTAGTCTTTATTTAGCGCCAACATCAGTCATCGGTGATTGACATTAAATTTTCCGTTCGGAACCGCAAAAGTCGTCAATGACTAACGTTCAATTTTCCGTACGGAACCGCAACAGTCGTCAATGACTGACAGTGTAAAATACGAACAAAAGCAAAAACACACATTCTATTAACAAATGCGCCTAAATTTTCCTTAACAAAAGTGTGGTGTTTAACTAGTAATAGGAGAAACATCTCATGTCTTTGCTTTTGAGTTATAGTCTTATTCAACAATAATGCAATTTGTTGACGAGTTCTGTAAACGTATAATTGTTTTAAAAATTTCGAAACAATACAGATATCTGTAACGAAAAATAAATCATTGCTGCTGGTAGATCTGGATGAGACTCGAGCTTAAAAGTACCCAGGAGACCGAACTTCGCTCGGCAGATTTTTTTTTTATTTTATTTTGTAAAATCGTGTTTTTCTGGGAAATTATTTAGATACGAATCACATACTTATTACATACTAGCCGCCTTTGGCGACCAGCCCGTTCGCCAGTATTACCACTCACTACAATTTTCAATTAAATATTTTAAGTAACTTGTCTCTTAATAGATTCTCAAACAAAACATTTTTAATCTTCAAATTTTGATAGTCATACCAAACTTATACTGTTGTTTAGATCGTTTCTTTCAATTTACTATATATATTTTGCTAATTTGTTGTCATTTCCGGTAAAACTTCAACTTTAATTTAAAGAGGAAATGATGAAATTGCAATTAATATAAAGATATTTTTTAATTAAACCAAGCATTTTATTTTATTTATCATTTTTATTGTTATTTATTTATTTATTATTATTATTGAATATGAGTATTGCAACAGAATCGCTCGGTATTTAAGTCTTATGTGAACTACAAAATATTTTTCATAATTTATGTAATATCTCAAACAATAATTCAACAAAAATTTCTCAGATTCGGCATAAAATTCAGTTTTTAGTTTTGCTTTCAAAAGGATTGAAATGAAATCCATAATATTATTTTGTTCCGGTCTATAAATATATTTCAAAAATTATGAAGTCTAAATTTAAAGCAGTAAGGTATCATATTCTGAGAAATATTCTGGACACACCAAATTTTAAATAAATGAATGAATGTTTCTATTTTCCACGATCAACTAAGACTTATTTATGAAGTTTTGAATGTTAAAAATTTAGAAAAACTCAACATTTTTATAATCTTAAGCCAATTAATCTTGAGAAACCTGCGCGCTGATGGGCGTATTTTCTTTCAAACGATCGATGGAAAATCTAAAAATATCCTTTTTTTATTGAATAGTGATATTCAAATTTTCATAAATCAGTCAGTTTAAGTGATTGATTTAGTTGATTGGAAATTAACTCTTTTTATTTAAAATATTAGTGTTTCAAGAACATTTTGTTATTCGTGATTTCCACAGCAAAAGCTTAATGTAAAAATCAAAAATTCGTTATTTATTAGAGCATTTATTAAATCAAGTTACATAAAATATAATCATTTTTCATTTAGACCATTTTAGCAGATCTGTGATTTACTAAAGGTTTACAAATTAGCTGTGTGGCCCTGATTTGAATGGATATCCTTTTCATATTAAACAAAACTTGCATTAAAATATAACTGATTTATTGGATTAATAATATAGAGAGTGTAAAATATCATAAAATAATTTTTCTTGAATTTATTTTTTAGAAAAATAATATTTCATATTTGTTTCCTTTCCTACAGACACGTGTCGAAAATTATATTTTTGCAGATTTCCTTTCCAAAAAGATTTAATTTATTTTTAATTGGATCTTTAATCAATGTGATGGCAATACTTTGAAAAAAGATAATTTTTTCCCATGAATGGGAAACATGCTTAATTTTAATTTTTATTTTTTTACGAAAAAAATTATTGAAAAACATAGTTAAAATATTTATTTAAAAATTCATTAAAAATAGAAATTTAATTTTAAGACTAAAACATTCGTATCATTTAAAAGATAAATTTTTCATCTTCAACTTCATATAAAAATCTTTTTTGTGCGGTTATATTTTCTGAAGTTATAGCAGAAACACGTCAAAATTTCGCTTAATTTTTAAATAAATAAAATTCTAGTTAAAAATTCGAAAAAATAACCCCCAGGTGCACATTCCCGGCCTCCAAGGTATACACGTGCCAAATTTGGTAGCTGTAGGTTGAATGGTCTGGCCTGTAGAGCGCCAACACACACACACACACACACATTGAGCTTTATTATAAGTATAGATGATATTTTTCAAATCTTACTTGCATGTGAACTCGTCATTTAAAGGAGAAAAAATCATGAATGTACTTAGATTAGCATGTTATTTGAATTGATTAGGTCAATAATTGCATTGTTTCTTTTGGATGTAAGCCGAACGTATTCATATTCGAATAATGTCATATAGTACCATCTCACAAAATTTTGAGGTATCAGTATCATCCTATGGCCATAATGCAAAAATCATAAAGAATGTGTGTGTGTGTGTGTAAAATCGCCTTTTTTCAGAAAAATCACCTACATTAATAAACTTAAAAAGCGAAACATTATCTAAATATAATGATCCAAATAGTTAGAGCTGTTTCCGAGAAACGCGAAGCAAATTTACATGTATACTAGAATTGCTCGTTTAAAGACACAAGATATGAAAGCAAGTTCGTGTTTCGTCATTCAATCGGAACTACCACTGGCCTCTCGTATTAAGCGCCCCTCCCTCTTCTTAGCTGCACTCAGAATCAACCCTCCTCCCTCCGACTCACATTAATTACATCGATTTCTTTTTATTGTATCAGCAGATGATACCTGTAAATTAGAAACAATGCATCGATTTCTGCACGAACTCTGATAACCATCAATTAAGGAAGATTCAAAATGGTTGCCTGAGACTGTGCTCTGAGACGCATTTAATATTTCACTGAAATGCAGGCGGGACGAATCTCGCAGTGTGCAATTGCGCTCGTCCGTAAAGTGGATCCCTTAATGGTTTGATTGAAAAGATCTATTCATTGAATTGAGCGCAGATGTTTCACGTCCACGCCTTTTTTCGTGGTGGTGTCCGTTCCGTCCCACCACACGTACACGAACTAATCTGGATCCCAAAGAAACTCGAGTTCGAGTTTGATCAGTCTCTGCATTTTACAACTCTTTTTGCCTAGTAAGAGTACTAAGTTCTTTTTTATTATTATGCGGACATGATAACTGCAGAAAGAACCAGCGGGGGTGGGCACGCCAAAACTATCGCGCATACTCTCTAAATAATATTGTCGGGTAGATAAACCGTGTATTAACTAAAGTCAAAGATAACAATCGCTAATCCCAACTCGAGACTTTATTCAAGGAACTAATCCTTACATCTGTTTTTATCCACAAGATGAAATGACTCGATCTATAAGATTTAGAAAGATACAGAAATTATGAGAACATTCTAGAACAAACGAAAAATAACAGTCAGTATATCCATAATAAAACAGTCAGATACGAACTTTCGAACTGTCGCTTTCAGTTCATAGCATTCTACCACTCCATGCCAAGCTAGAACAAGTTTTGTTACAATATTATCGCGTATACTTCCCCCCCCCCAAAAAAAAATTATGGGCCTTAGGTAAAATACAAGTTCTTTGCATGGCATTGGTGTACAATGGTTACGAAATATTTACCATTGGTATGAATTTAGCATTTTTACTGAATCTATCGTGTGATCCTCGGCGATTAATCCCTGGCATGGGGTTAATAGTATTCAAAAATCGAACTAGTGTTTTAGATGCTTTTTTTTTCAACCAACTGATATCAAAATATGACACAGAATTTAATTACAGTTACAAAGTCACATACCAAATTGGATATATTTACTTTCAGAAGCATTAACTCAAATACGCAGTGACTTAAAAACCAAAATACGGTGCATCCTTTGTTGCATTTCGCAGAAAATTTGATAGATGTCTCCATAGATGTTAAATCCGTGCACCGAATTTTATCCAGCAATATCTCTTCATTTTGTAGTTATCGTATTAGATTATATTCAAGCAGCCAGACAGGCGTCTCCTGAATGGATTCCACTCAAAATCTGATATAGATCTATAAATTTGGTGCAAAGATGGACATAATACAAAAAAAAAAAAAAAAAAAAAAAGGAAATCTAAAACGTGGAGATCCGTTCAAACCTTGATTTCGAATTTTTGCACATCCTTCCTGTTCGCAGAAGGGATATCCAGTTTCTTAACAACTAGAGATCCTTTTGTAGGTTTAACAACAAAATCGCTGTTCTGTAGAAGATTGCATCAATGAAAAGAAATAATTCTCTCAAATGTAATCTCACTCTTTCTTTCTTTTTTTTTCCCCCTATTACACTATTTTGAAGAAAAATAATTTTAACAATTCTGCTACTTGTATTTATTAAAATGTTAAAATTACTTCTTTGTTCGCTTTATTGAAAAATAACCTGGATGTCAAAATTTGGTAATTTTCCTTTATAAATAATAAATGTTTAACTGTGGACACACGAAGCAGATTGTTCATTTCTGATATATATTGAAGGGATATATTAAATTAAAAAGTCTTTTTGAGTTATTTTTGTTACTTATACTGAAGAATCTGACGTTCGAATGCACTGAAATCCACATTATTTATGTTACGAATGTTAAATTTTAGCAAGTTTTCGCAGTTAAAGTTCCCAACTTCCATTTTCATACAACCAAAATTAATTTCCACCATCTCCCTTGAAACAAAAACAAAAAATTCCTGCTTTTCTTTTCATTCGACATGTTCCAACGGAAAAAAAATCAAATTAAAATTTTCTGTCATGTGAAGGAGATTATGATGCTTATTTATTTTTTTAATTTAAAAGTATATTAAGCAAATGTTTGCTCTTCGTTTGTGAAATTTAAATATGTCAATTTTTTAAAAAAAATGTTCAACCTTATGAAAGAGTAATTAATTAAATAACTTTTTCAGTCAATAAAATCTTTGATTTGAATATTTAAAAACGTATAAATCTATTTCATTTTCATTACAAAATAAATATTTCTGGTCTTTTAAAAAAAGTAAAATTGGATAAGTATATAATATATAATTGACAGCGAGCTTTTTATTTTTCCTTAATTTTAACTTTCAATTTTTGGTGTCCTATTTTTTCCATAAGACCCAAAGTGTGGTAAAATTTATATTTAGAAGGACTAGAATAAATATTTTGAGTAAAATAATTTGGCAATTATTGAAAAAAATAAGGAATTTCTAATATTCAACGATATTTAGCTTCGAAAAATTATTTTAAAATTCTACTTTTTGTCCTTTTTTTTTCTTGCGAACACAAATTAATTTTCCTCTATTACTAGGAAAAATGAATCGTACACGTCTCTTCGTCGTCTAAAAGTTTCATTTGAACGCGTCTAAACGCGTTCAAATGAAACTTTTGCAGGGAACCCATTACGCGCTTCAAGCGTTCTTCAACATTTTAAAACTTTTAAACGTTTAAAACGTTTTGTAAAAATATACTTGTTTGAGTTTTTATTTTTGCTTGTCCTAATGCGGCGAAAAAGAGACAAAAAAGAGAAATTTTTGCGGTCAGGAGACGATGGTGAAAGGGTTAAAGTGGCAATTCATTCTCACGTCACGTGCATTTCGCCGATTTCATTTTTTTATTTATTGCGCATATTGTTGAAGGAAGTAGACTTCGTAACATTATTATAAGGGAGCTACATTGATTTTCGCTCTTAAGCAATTGAGAACAAAGTAGAGAACATTGTATCTTGTGCTAAAATATCAATTTTTGGAAAATATATAAAAAATAAACAAATTAAAATTAATTAGAATTTTTTTAGCATTTTGTTTCTAATATTATTTATTGCATCATAATAAATTTGATGAATAACGGATTACCTCTGGTTTACCTTTGAACATTAAATTTTTATTATTATCATAATACATGTATTAATCTGCATAATTTAGCACTATTAATATAAGTGTTAATGATCTGAACATGTATGAAGGTATTAAGATAAGGGTATTGAGATAAT
>JAPMOR010000700.1:24095-34455 GCA_026543865.1 Argiope aurantia
AAAAAATGTGTCTTTTAGCGCTAATATGAGTAACTTTAATCCAACCATAGACAAACATACACACATATAAAAGCGCTTACCTATTACTTTCGGGAATCGAACGAGATCTCTCCACCACCTCCACTCACCATCTCAAATTCAAGAAAGAGCCCAGAATGCAACTGTATAAAGCTGGACCATCCCACGCAAATGCCTATCGTCCAGCCTACGTCCAGTAACTGCTCCCTCTCCCGCTTTATGGTCCTCATACAATTTTACATCCCAAAAACACTCGGACATGAAACATAAAAGCAAAGTGCTGGCCTTCCCACCCCCCTCCAACATATTTGTGGGGTTGAGTTGTTTGTACTCCCCGTTCCCTGGACTGCGAAACCAAACGATCCCGCGAGGTCCACCCTGTAAAAGTTTGCAACAGTCATACCGAAGGGAATAAAGAAGGAAAAAAAAAAAAAAAAAAAAGAGAAAGAAGAAAGTGTCACAGGTGAAGTTGATGCAGTCGATGTTTGTTTTGTGGATATTGGATTCCTGGTTGGAATGTCGTAAGACTCGGTATTGGATTTGATCGTATTAGCCAAGGAGATCAGAAATGACGTCCGTTTAGTCGAATGTGTCGAAGAAGCGACCCAAGAAAGGGTGGCTGGATTCGCCAAGTTGAAATTACAGGACACTGGATTCACCCTCTAGATTCAAATAAATCTTCTTAGAAGGAATATGAGAGTGACTCATACTGAGAAAGTCTTCTTGAACAGTTTTAAACCTGAAGAGAGCTTACATGGATACTTAAAAAAAAAAACTCAATATATTCACCAGCGTCATCTGCTAAACAAGAAGTCCTATTAATACTATTTTCAAGGATTCAAAATTAATCCTCTCAAAAATACAGAGTTCTTTATATTATTAAACTCTTTTATTGCGTGACAGATATTATTCTTTCTACATTTAAACTGCCTCCAATGGATGCAATCTGCAGATTATTTAATTTGGCAATTTTAGAATAAAAACATCTTTAGTTTAAATTTCGGTAGAATTATTCAGCAACAAACTTTTCTGCTGTCCTGTTCCTTCAAGTAAAAATGGCGACACACCTCTGGAAAGTAAAATATGCACAAAACTAAAAATTGTTTTCATATTTCATTTCTGATATTTTTATTTGGCCTAGACAAATATTTATGCATCATAATTAGAATAAAAGTACTAGAAATAAAATGAACTTATGCACATAAATTTGTAAATATTTTCTTCAAAGAATATTAACTTAAAATAGGGGGAAAATCAAATACAATCAAAGGAAATTGCTAACTCATTGCCATTGTGTTTTGGTGTGGTTGACTAGCACGAACTCTAGAAAATTCATTTTGTTTTTGGAAGCGCATCTTTTTGCCATGTGCAATAAAGGGCATAGCGCACCATCCAGAGCTAGGAACTTGAAAGAAAACAAGATCTTCCCACTACCTCTTAAACGAAATGTTGATAGTAAAGGTACTAGGTGATTCATATTGAATGGGATTAAAGAAACATTGATTTGATCGCTCCGATTTATTTTGATAAATCAAATTTAGCATAAGACTGCAATTATCTACTCTTTTATAGCTGTTCTATGTGTCGTCATCCAGTGATACGGCAAATATTTATGCTCTATTCTAGTTCCTGCCACACTTGTGATAGAATAAATTGTGGGGGTGATAGCCAAGAAATAACAATTTCGAGTTGGTTGATATTTGAGAATTTAATGAGTGACAATATAGTTACGTTAATGACGATGTACAAATTATGATAAACAAATTTGCAGGATAAGACTACGATAATCAGGTGCAGAGTTAACATAAAAGTTCATCCTTTAAACAACATATCGTAATAGTTCGTCTTCACATCGCTCCGTTTTGGCGTCAATTGACGGCAACTCACATTTTCTTCACCAGAGGTGCTGCTCAATGGCGAGAAGTGAGGTTTCTGGCACCCCAATATCCTATTAATCACGATGCGATGACAAGAAATTCAGAGGTGTGCATGTCAGAACAGTCCAATGTAACTTGCAGCGTGATCCCACAAAATGTTTGATACTTTATAGAAATCGGAAAAATATTTATATTTGTTTAAATGAATTGTGCTTTATTAAATGAATTGTGTTTATATTTATTTAATGAATTATTTGAATGAATTGAGCTCCCGTAAACTGTGCCCCAGCAAACAGTCGACGAGTAGTCAAAATTAATTAATTGCCTGCTGACATTTGTAGGACGTCGTTGGCAAAATAAGTGTCCGACACTTCAGTTAATACACGTCACGTCTCTGCAAATCCACGTTCCAACGACCTGTGCACTTCTTGAGACAGGCACAATTTCCCCTCTCCCCCCCCCCCCCGTGTGGTTTTCCGAGTTTCTTTGATGTATGTTCATTTTATTAACAGTTTGAGGGAAGCTCCCGATTGACGTCCATAGGCACTGGTGGTCCTACAATGAGTCAGAGGTCAGATTTACGCCCACATAAGTAAAGGCAACAAAACGTCGGAATGCCAAGCCGTTGTTTGAGGCATATTCAGTGTTGGCACTTTAACGAATTTTTCTAAAGATTTCGATTTTGAAAGGGGTTCGTCTTGGATTGGTTTTCTTACATAAGCACCTCCTTGTTCTGAAACTGTGTCATCTACCGTCCGATGAAGTGGGTTTTCACCAAATCCAATGTGAAGATCCTTTTGAACGACAATTTACGAATGTTTTTTGGCATATTCCAAAAAGACAAAATTCTTTCTTCAGCATAGATGACGCCATTGGTGTAATTATGGCTGCAAACCTTTCTCCCAGCGGCCTCTACCGGCGATTTCATAACTGGAAGAATTTTCGCTGTTGCTAGATGTTGTTCTTATGATTGTAATTTTAGAATAAATTTGTTCCGGATAAATAAATCAATTACGTAATTAGTACTGTGCTATTCTTTTTATTCCATTCATAATGAACCATCCTGTATTGCAATTACAGTGGCTGCCTCATAATGTGATCACTTCGGGATTTAAGAGTTTGGGCGACATTTACTGAATGGAACTGAATGTAAGAATAACTGAATAAGGCAAAATTAATTACATTTTTATCACATCAAGATAAAAGAATAGCAAAAAAAAATCACTTATTTAAGAGCGTCTATGATTTATTTCGAAAATAACAATTCAGAATTCCTTCGTTGCTGCGCATCATCTGTTATTCGTTAACTGCTCACTTATATATTGCCTGTCTTGTTTTTTAAAAATTGAACGACGCCGCACTTCGGGTTTCAAAATATAAAGTGATTGGCCTATTTCTGTGATCATTGAGTGGGGAGGGATTGGACATTCTTCAGTACTTTCGTCCCTATCTGAATTATTAACGTTTATTCCTACCTTGCTCTAAAAAAGCTCACGATATTTCAAAGAGATGAAATGAGTCAATGAAAAATTTACTATCTGAATTATTAACATTTATTCCTACCTTGCTCTTAAAAAGCTCACGATATTTCAAAGAGATGAAATGAGTCAATCAAAATGAGTCAATGAAATGAGTCAATGAAAAATTTACTCAGATTTCGATACCTGCTAGAATTTCAGTTTTGTATTTAATATTTAATTATTTTCTTTTGTTTTATCGATTTTGCCATCATGATTAAATCGCAGGTAATACTGTTTTATGTCTATATAAAATATTTCAAAGTAGACCTGGTAGCACAATTATACGTTTAAATCAATCAAGATCGTTCTAGTGCAGACAAAAGAACGCGAAACCTATCCCATGGCAGTGGGGGAAATGATTCCTAGAAGTTCCCTTATAAGCGAAAGAAGAAACTTCAGGAATGTCGTTGAAAATGAAGGATTATTTTGTTTTACTACAAAACTTTTAACATTAAACGACGAAATGATCACACTAAATGAAGGCTTTTACATATTTGAATCCCTTGATTTGGGTTGGATTTTGATATTTCATAGAGAATGACAACATTAACTACTATAAAACCAAGCGATGTTTATTGTATAGAGAATTCAACGACTTGAATTTGATTAATCTTCTCATTTTAGATCCAACCTAAGTTCAAAAAATAAATTTTCGAGTTCATCTCTGCCAGTCAACACCATAATCCGACAAGCTAGGCGAATGGCATAATATGTAACCTTTTAACATTAAAATTGAAGATTTCTTTCATAGATGAGTATAATATAATTAAATTTGGTAGAAAATTATATCCAAAAAAAATTTTATACATTGCTGCATGTTTTGTATCGGTTAAGTTAAAGAGATTTTGGCAGCAGAGATAATACATAGGATGATTAATTGTAATTAACAAGTAATATGCTGCTCTTTGTGTATAGTTTATTTGCAAAAAAAGGTTCATTATTTCAAAATAACAAGGCAATTCTCATCCAACATAACTGTTTTTTGATATAATGCATTTTTATTGTATTTTATTTGAATCCATTGTCATGAAAAATAGGGCAGACAAATTAAAAATCCATGTACATATAAACGCTAATGTACATGACACAGATATCGCTCTTATTACAATTTTTTGAAAAACTACAGTTAATTGTAAACAAATCACTATGAAAATATTTCAGACACGTGATTGAACGTTTTTACTGCTGCGCTTAATTCAACACTTTGCTAATTAATAGAGCTGCAAAATATTATTAGAAATTCGTGAATATTATTATAAGATAGAGCTTACCAAAAACTATATTACCAAAAAATATATATAGAAGGAATTATGAAATAAGTGTCAAAGTTTAATATGGCTCAAAAATAGGCTTAACCATTGCCAGATGGATAATTACTATGATTTATCTATTTAAATTGTTACCTATACCTTCCAAATTATTATCTCACTAAAACGCCTTCTACTTTATGTTAAAACTAAAAATCTTTTTAATACAATTACCTTTTAGAATATTTTCTTGATTTTTAATAACCTTTTGAAATGCATAATTTATAAGAATTTTTAATGTGATGAAATTCAAACCTATCCAACAAAATATTCAATCGCGTGATTCTGAAAATATTAAAATTAGGACTAAAAAATGCCTTCTTTGTACATTAATTGAGAAAGAAGATTTTCACTTCCATTTTTATTTTATAGTAGTAGCGTAGCGGTCGAGGAAGGGGGCTATAAATGGCCCCCTCATGTCTTAGGCCCCAAACCCAAGGGATCTCATGAAGACAAAACATTTGTGCTGCCATGCCACTTTTTCAAGTGAAATATCAAAGGGGTGAAAGGAATGTATCATGCTCCGAGCGCCATTTAGAATTACAAAAGCATTGATGACAATAGAGGGTATGAAAAAATTATAGCGACTATCAAAAAAATTGTTTTACCACCATTTAGATAGTAGCAAAATATACATCTTCAGATTTCAAAGCAACAGAATTCATCCAGATTTTAATCAAGAATGTTATTAGTGGCTCTTATTTTTCCAGCTCATTCATACCAGTGTAAAAATTGAATAATTTATTTTTCCGCCCTCCCGTCGTGGCTGAATTTGCTGGCACATGCACAAAAGGTAAGCACGCGCATGGGGATATTGGTTTTATACGGATTATCATATTGGTACGGATTATCCTTACCGAGTCACTGTTGGTTTTCCGAATTATTACATTTATAAACTTATAATCTAAAAATTAGTTCACAAACGTTTTTAAATTATACAAAAACAGCGTGTAATCCAAAGACATCACAAGTGTTATATGGACTCTTAAATGAATCAACACGATATTAGATTTTCACGACAGAAATGTCATCTTATGACAAAGAAAACTATGAAACTAAAAAGATAAATGCTCAAACTCAAAATTTTTTTAAACCGATTTTGAAGGTATACAATTATAAATTTTCCTAATCGCATATATCAGCGAATTTGTATCCAAGGTAACATCAAACTTACATCTATCTAGAACAACCTCGATGTGAAAATTTGGGAAAGTCGTTCGCCAACGCACTCAAACTTTCTAGCGAATCTTCTAAAAGAATTAAAAAGAAAAT
Organism: Argiope aurantia; assembly: GCA_026543865.1. Classification (NCBI taxonomy): domain Eukaryota; kingdom Metazoa; phylum Arthropoda; class Arachnida; order Araneae; family Araneidae; genus Argiope; species Argiope aurantia. Next base: position 30,090 of record JAPMOR010000700.1, read on the forward strand.
CCTACGCCCTTCTCCTTCACGATCATACAAAAAGAAAAAAGTATCCCAAACTTCTCGCAATATAATTTGCTAACCAACCCAGTCCTGTCCACTGTTAACTTAGCCCTGAAAAAAAATAAAGCCAAGATGAATAGGCTGAGCTAAAAAAAAAAAAAAATCGCCAAACAATTGCTTCTTAACATTTTCTTCCTTTCACTTGAAAAAAAATAAATAAAATTTAGTGGCAACGCAACGGAAAGAGGAAAAGTAGTAGCAGTCCTTTTTCTTTCGTTCCACGCTTTTTATTCCGGAGAGGGGATGGCTTGGGGAGGGGACGGCGGTGGGGAGTAAAAACGTTAGAAGAATAAATGAAATTTTTCTTCCTATTACGGCAGCGCGTCACCTTTAGGGAATTAATGGGCTTTTTCGAAGTCGAGAAACACGAGGGTTTCCTTTCTGCTGCCCTGCGAAATAAACCAATACCGCAGGGAGTTCAACTAAGCATGGCAATTATAGTGAGCGCGTAAAATTTTAGAGGCCTTTACCCTCCCCCCTGTTCTTAAAGCGGGAATAAGGCCAATAGGAAGTCGTCCGTGAAATTGAATTGTCTGCCTCAACGTCAGCGGGCCAGGGCGGCCTACACTTCAACTTCAACTCGATGTCTGCTCTGCACCCTCGCACTTCCACCGCACCCTCCGCTCTTCGCTTCGAAGAGGGTTTGGAATAAGCGATTCCTGCTCGCAATCCCGGCTAGTGAAGATTCAAAGGCACCCTTTCCTGTCATTTAGCTTTCTGGACTTGTGTTTAAAGACGTGGTTTTATAAGAATTGCAAAGAGATTAAGTGTCACTGTTTTAAATTGAACATTCATTTGAGACTGGATGTTAAACGGCATGATATAAACATAAAACGAGTCAATACTTATGCTCACATGACACACATAAAGTCTATTGTACCAGTTTATTGTGGAATCTTATTATTAATAAACCAATGGAAGGCGTATAGTTAAACAACACATACCTGAGGCAACCAATAGTCATACATAGAAGGAGAGAGAAAGAATCATCGTAGGGAGGAGAAAGTTCACATATTTTGACCTAGTTCATCGTGAAGGCTTTAATGGCTAATAGCTGTGATTAAATTCTTCCGTAACCATTGATGATACCATGCTTTCTTTCATGCACCATATCCGTCACTCTTGCCAGAAATCTTTTACTCACCAAGTCGATAGATTACCAACTATGTGCTCTGTGAAAGGTTCTTGTCACATGGTAATCGTACCAGTTTATTGTGGAATCTTATTTTTAATACTCCAATTGAAGTTTTACATTTAAACAACACATTCTTGGTGTAACTAATAGTCATAGAAGGAGAAAGTTAACACCTATCTTGACCTACATAATGAATGCTGTAGTACTTTTATGGACGCACGTGTACTCAGTCAAATGTCGCCAAGGACCAGCAATATTTTTCGAAGAATTAATTTTGATAAACTTGTTTACTTTGACCAATCATAGCATAAGAATGTGGTATCGGCCAATGACCTTTGGCGTTAGCGTCACACACATTGCGTGAGTGGCCACTGAGATGTTAATGGTTAATAATTGCGAATTCAATTCTTCTCAGCCACTGTCTATGCCACACTTTCTTTCACGCCATATATTCGTATCATCTATGCGAGAGATCTTTTTCACATCCAGTCGATAGATTACCAGTTATACGTTCGATGAAAAGATCTTGTCACATGGCAGTTTCTAAGTGCTTTAGATCGCCTTTATCCCCAGAGACACAACAATCAATCGAGTATTCATTTTCCAACTCTGCTTCTCATTTTGAAAGAGGAAAAAGGATATCGAGCTAAAGTATAACAAAATATTACGGAGAATTATATGTTAGTTGACATGCACAACGATTTTTAGCATTTCAATGTGGCATCAAGCTTAGCCTTCTTTATCGTATTTGAGAATAAGTTTAAGGAAAACTACATATAAAATTAATTTGCGATTTTTAAAAATTGCCCACATATTAGTTTTCAATAATAATTTAGAAACTTATCATGATTTGAAATACACCAGAAAAGTAGCTTCATTCAACAGCCATCATTATTAGTTAACATTTGTCCGATTTCCACGTTCTATTTAATGAACGTTTATTAATTTTTGTAATAATTGATTACAATGATTTATTATTTTCTTTTCTAGACTGCTACTGATCTATTTCTATCAAATACATTTCTTGAAGAATTATCCTCTTGTTTGTGCCAATGGAGTCAATATTTTCAAATATTTTCTATAAATATCTTTCGTCAAGTTCCCCTCTCCAACTCAAAGACTTAGCGATAGGGGGGCAAATTAAGATATAAATGCCAAGTGTAATAGATTAGGGAGCGTCATTCAACTAATAGCTAGCATTTTATCACTTCTAACAGTCATAAAATAAATAAACAAATAATCATATTTAGCTGCCATTTATAGTTAGTAAATCACGGATGATGCTTAAGAACAAAAATAACATTATGCACAGGTACCACTTATTTTCGTAGCGCCTTGTCTCATCTGGTGGGTTTTTAAAAGTATTTTATTAGCATTTGTAATTAAATCTATTAAGTTTTCATTGTTGGCATTGACTTTACTTTTCTACCGTTTATCTGCCTCTAAATCTAGCATTTTTTTTTTTATTATTGTTTGCCGTGACCAATTTTTAAGTGTAATTTTCCCATGTTTGTCCTTTGCACCATGACTGATTGAATGGCACGTACTATTATATTTATATTTTCTTTATACACATTATTTCGTTTTATGAAAAGGGAGGAATGTCTTAGTGGAATGATCTTAGAATTGGCGATTTAAAAATCAATAAATAATATAAAGTGTTCTTTTATTTAAGCAATATTTTAAGTACTCCCATATTTTAATAAAAAAATGGTTTGATTAGCATACTTCCGTGAATGTATTCCAAAGAGCAATTCTAAAACGAAAATACTTTTCAAAGAATTTTTATTTTGCCTTTGATCACTCCCATTTATACCTGAAGCCGTTGATTTCGAGCCCAGTCGCGACGAAATAAATATTCGATCTACTCTATGACGTAATAGATAAAATTACTGGTTAGATAGTTAAATAAGGCGCTAAAAACCTTAAAAAAATAGATTTCATTAAAAGCATTTCATGCATATAATACATTTCAGCATTTCCGAAGCGAGCACCGAGAGCAAGCCGAGACCTTACCATCATGCTACCGCGAACCCTGGTGTGAATTAGATATTTGTTGAATGGACTGCTGAATCAGTTACTGATCATAGTTCGAAATGGTGACGGCCATTCCACAATTGCTCTTGTTTTCTCCAAAACGGAACTTTAATGTAATTAAGCTCTTTACACTAAAAGTTAAATCCAGTGATAACTAAGCATAAAATGGTGGATAAAGGCACCAGAAGTTTATTTAAGCAATACCTTCAAACGACCTCGCATTTCAGGATTTCAATATTGGCTCTATGTCTAACGGTTTTTATGGTGAAACATTTTTAGAGACGAAAATATTTTCCTTCGTGGCTATATCCATGCTTACTAGAATAATAAAATGTGGAGGGAAAAAAAGTCATTGAAATCGACAGGCACAAGAATATCAATGAATATCGGCTATACCAGAATGGGACAAACATGTAAGCTCTCGCTCGCTGCACAAAATCTGTCTATAGCAATGCCTCAATTCTTCTGCTTCGCCTCGAGGCTTGAGGCTTCCATCAGATCCCATAAAAATAAGAAACAAATCCGGACTCTTCTCCGTAGAGCCCTATTTTCATTCAGACGCGGAGCATACGGAAAACAAGTGAGCGAGTTAACCACCTGAGCGCCAAAAGATAAATCCCAAGAGTCCATTGGGCTGCTTTAGAAGCATTTTGAATGAATATATTGAAGAATAAACAAAGGTCACAGTACAGGGAATGGACGTTTCCAGATCTCAAATTCCCCAGAAACATCCCATAAGTGTGTATTTTACTGGGAAAAGAAAAGCTCTAGATACTTTCACAGCGTTGGTTGCGTAAACTGATGGTGAAAAATATTTTATTAACTTGTGAATAAATTCGTACAATAATTATGAAAATTAGAAATCCGCATGAGCTTTACAACCAAAGCTTTGAATTATGCAGCAAGTACAACTTTTAATGCATTTGACTAGAATTATGCCATGGATCATCTCTAAAACCCTGAAAACTTACAGGATCTAAAAATTCAACATAATTTTCAACAATCCAGAAGGTAACAGGTATAAATACATGCATACATATATATTCTCAAAAAATGCATCAATGAAGCAAAAGTTGTAATCCACACATGTAAATACATACGTATATATTCTCAAAAAATGCATCAATGAAGCAAAAGTTG
>JAPMOR010000707.1:0-42609 GCA_026543865.1 Argiope aurantia
TCTAGAGAATATGGTGCTGTGAGCCTTTGGAATATTCCATGCTTCCTGAAAATTTATTTGATAGTTTTGTTACCAAATTTTCCCCTATCATTCCTTATAATACATCCCAAAATGTTGACATGGATAATAAAGTTGACAAGCACATTTTCCGACTTTTCTTTCAAGAAGAAATAATACTGAAATTTTGTAATGACTTCTTTACAAAATACTTAAACTTTCTGCAAGGCTCAAACAGTTTATAAATTTCCATAAAGATCAGTTTTTCAGCTCTTTACTTGATTCCAAACTTTAATGTCTAACTTTCTATGTATGCAAACTTCATATAATTTTCTATTATTCTTTACTATCATATTCAACTTCTTTTCTAAAATGAATTTTATACGCTGCTTTTTTTTATCCTCATCAAGAAGTTGAACATTACTAACTGCCATGTCTTATATTAACTTGATTTTAGAAACTAATGTCTTAACGTTAGTCCCAAAGATACCACTATCATAAATTCATGATCATTACTAACCGCTTATAACTGTTTCTCTATTTAGATTTAGGTAACATTCCTTGAAAGTGGATTCAAATATACTGCTGTGATTTGTCATGAATGACTAAATATAGAAAATATAGACTAAATATAAAATTTTTACTGATTTTAATTAGTTGGGTAATGACTTTCCATTGGTTAAGGTTGTATTACAAGGAAACTCAAAATATTCAAACTCAACCAAGCGACTGTACTTGTCAGTTGCATATTTTGAAGACCCATTATTTGAACCATTTAATTGAGTTGGTTTCAACAGAATATATGCCTGTATTTACAGTCAAGAGTGCTATATTAGCAAATACATAATTTTGTCTTTCTTTTACGGAGTTAGAAACACCTCGCTTTGGTGGTTTGTTCCTGCCAGAAATCCACTTCCCACATGTTTTGTCCAATATCCTTTCTGAAGACAGTAATTGCATTGATTGTGATTCTTCTTTTGCTTTGTTCAAATTCTGAATAAACATCCAATGTTTCTTGCACAGTGATTTCATTTAAACTTGGATCCTTCTTTAGTTATATTTCATGCATGCAGAGTGTAACTAGTGCATCTAAAATCCTAAACAAAGAAGCAAACAGGACTTGAAAGAGCAACAGTTGGCTATGAAAATGTTCAAGATTTTGAAAATTAACTGCTGCTGAGGAAGCTGTCCTTCCTCTAACTTGGACAGATGATCAAAGAGATAATAATAGAAAACAGAGATGTTACCCTACTCTTATTACTCCAAACACATTTTTAAAAAATGCAAGCATACATGATATAGCTGGTTGTTAGAGAATCTTTGAAGATCTCATGTAGCTCTAATCAAGTATTTCTAGAGTTGTCAAATTCTAAACTCTTCTACAAAGTTCTTTTATTGGAAAGTTAGAAGTTATATTATCTTCTTTTATAAAGTTATTTTATCTTCTTTGTATCATCTTCTGTGCTGCTTCATTTACACTAAAAATCGCTACTTCTTCTGCCTCTTACTTTAGCAAGACTTTCAAAACATGCATGTGGTGATTGAAAACCCATTTAATCTGTTATTTCCAAAGCATAAAGTCACTTTTTCCATTCTTTATTGAATTTGGATCTCCCCTTAGCTCATTCCTTATAGTTACAAGTATCCAGGTAGACCTGATATCTTAAGTCCTAACTGTCTAAGTGTTACATCAGGTTAATATTTAAGCCCAATGAATATTCTCCCCACTACATATCGATAGCCTGATGATATTAAACAAAGGGCTAGAAGAATAAATATTCAGTACTAAAGTATTTCATGAATAAAAATGAAATCAAATGAATATACAATGCCACCCAAAATAAGAAACTAATTGTTGAGATATAAAAATAAGAAATATAAATGAAGAATGTAATAACAACAAGGGAGCCTATGAAGAAAGATGGAAGATATACATGTATTAATATAAATATAATACAGAACTTATTCATTAGCTCTGAAATCACTCAACTCCTTGAAAAAATATTATTGAATTATTATAATATTATGGTTAAGAAATAAATACACTTAATACAAAAATGATAAAAAAATATTTTACAATTTTTACTTTCATGTATGTAAAATATACAAAGAGAAAATACTGTAATCCTCAAAAATTTGAAATTGATATTTTGACACTTTTTCATATTTCAGACCAAATATACGTCCTCATATACGAGTCCAAAATATACGTCCTCATATACGAGTCATACCTCATATACGAGTCCAAAAAATATATATTTCAAATTATGCCTGTCTATTTGTAAATATGATAATGTGACTAAAGAGCTAGATGCATGAAATTTGATATACATGCTTTACACAGAATTTGTATATTTCCATTAAATTTTGAACAAAACTCATTGAAAGGAGATCCGGTTATCTAACTTTCAAAAACAAGTGAACATAATAACTAAAAAAACATAAAGAGCCAGATAAAAAGTTTGATATACATGTTGTAACATGTAGATCCATTTCACTTGACTATCTGTTGATCAGATAAAAGGTATCTAAAATAAATATTTGATTTCCTGATAGACTGTACCAAAGGATTAAAAAAAAAAGTCACTCATTAAATTTAGTGAAAATGCTAGATTTATGCCTAAGATCAATGCTTATAGCTATTTTTACACTAATATCTTTGCTCATGGTCAACAATTTTATATGGGAGAAAGGAAATAACACCTTTATTAGAGAGTTTGCAAGAATCTCTTAGTGAGGAAGCTCCTGCTGATTTATGCAACATGAATATAAAATAATAAACATCAAGAGGCAGAAGAACAAATGTTTTTGAAACATTGCATGCTTGACTTGCGGAAAGGAAGAAGTTTCAGCAATGTATCCATGCCACTGGTATTTCATATGAGGGGATTATAACTATATATTTTTGTTTATCAATACTTTGTGAGGAAATGAAAAAATGAAATTTCATCATAAATTCAAAATGCACAAAATGATTTGTTCAACACTGTTTTACTCTGATTATGCCTTCATTCCAAAGGTTCATTAATAAAAATGAAAACACTTGCTAATTCATGCAAAATACATATTCTAGAAATCGTGGAAAATAATAATGCTAGGAAATCCATGTTTCCACAGTTGCAATAGATATTACTATGTTTGCAACATTCTGCCGAATTTCAATGCATAACAAAATTAGCATAAATAAATTATGTGCATTTACAAATGTTTATCGATCCATTTCTTTTTCAAGCCAAAATTAATAGACTTTGCAATTATTTCAAAAGCATCTTATTCTCACCAATATATCAAAGAAGAATCTACTTTATAAATAATACAGACATATAATTTATAAATGGCTTGATTTTGATTGGAAACAAATTATTAATAAAAATATTTATGTTTAATCAAGCATAAAATATAAAAAAAAAGAAAAGGCATTTTATAAGAATGCTGACCAAAGCAAAAGAAATTGACACAGAAATCTACATATTTAAAGAAATGATAAAAATTAACATTCTTAAAAAAAGTTTTAAAAATTAAATTTTGTAATTTCACACTTTTTCCTTTCTGTATTTAAATTCGGACAAAATTTTCTTTCAAAAGCAAATATACTCAATTGGTAACTTTTATAGTATGAAAAATAAACTATTATTGATTTTGCATAAATGAATTTATTTCCTGAAGAAATGAAGTGAATACTTAGATGAAATATATATTCATACCATTGGAGCTGGAAGCCTATACCCCTTCTCAATACTTTTGATAACATCTTGGTTAGACCAATTCCAATATGGCCGTTCGCCATAAGACATGACTTCCCAAAATACGATGCCAAAACTCCAGACATCACTAGCAGATGTGAATTTCCTATAAGCAATGGCTTCAGGTGCAGTCCATCGAACAGGAATTTTCCCTCCCTAGAAAATCATTGCATTAAATATTTTTCTAAATTACCATACAGAAAAAACTTTTAAAAAAATAGCAAATCATTTTTTATTACAATTAATATAAATTACTTAATACAGAAGCTAAATAAAGATTAAAAAAAATTTGAGATAATATTTATCATTAAAAAAATTTATGACCTTATCAAATTTAAGCAGGAAAAAGCATACAAATTTATTTGCAAATAAACTACCACAGACTTTACAATGATGAAACATTCTATTTCTTTCTTATGGTTTCATTATGAGCTCATAATTTCACATTTGCATTCACTGCTCTCATATATTTTAATTATAATTATAACTAATATTTTCTAAATTGTTTGCTTTGTAAAGATAAATGTATCCATTTCTTTCATAATATTTTAGATAAATTAAGTAAAATATATTATCCTATAAATTAGTTGATAACTAATCTACTATAAAATAATAGATATTAAAACTGTAAATACATACTCTGGTTGTGTAAGCGCCCTCTGTGGCACTTTCAATTTCTCTAGAGAGTCCAAAATCAGCTATTTTGCAAACCAAATTACCGTTAACTAAAACATTTCGAGCAGCAAGATCCTACAAAAGCGGACAAGGGATTTTTTAATAATTTGCTTTAATCAGAAGAAATATAATTTTAAAAATAAAGTAATAAGTAGAAAATAATTAATAGAAGAAAATGTTAATTTTTCTCCCTTACCCTATGTACATAATTCATTTCTGCCAAGTACTGCATACCAGCTGCAATGCCTCTTAACATTCCAACTAGTTGGATAACTTGAAATTTACCATCGTTTGCCTAGAAAGTATGCATTTATTCAGAATATACTCTCAGTGCTCTTAAATTAAAGGCAAATGAGAGACGGACAAAGGGGGGGGGGGGAAAGCATTTTTACCATAAAAAAAAAAAAAAAAAACACACACAAAAAAAAACAATATAATATTTAATTTTATTAAAAAAATTAATAATCCAGATAGGGCAAACAGAAAAGGCTTACATCAATAATATATTCTTTATAAATATAAGAAAGAAGTCTTGCATAATCATACAACAAATCAACTCATACCCTTAAGAATGTATCTAATGATCCATTTTCCATGAATTCTGTGATTATCATCACTGGGTTGCTTTTGGTCACTACACCTTGAAGGTAAATAACATTAGGATGATCAAACTGCCCCATGATGCTAGCTTCAGTCAGGAAATCCATACGAGCTTTGTCAGATGAACTTGGTTTCAAAGTTTTGATAGCAACTGTAACTTCAGTTTGCCCTTGTAGTTTTAGCCGACCTTTACAAACGTCACCGAATTCACCTAAATGAATGAATGTTATAAAATAATATTTCAATTAATTAATTTATTATATTAGAATTACTGATACAACTGTTACAGAAATTAAATACTCTTAAGCACCTTAGTAAAATACATTTTTGTACATGTACACATATGTAAACCTGTGTGTTTCCTAGCATATGATATTTGTTTTATAATAATGCACAGTTTTTGTGAGATTTTTTTAAAAAAATATTTTAAATGTGAATCTTTTAAATTTTAATATTTATTTTTGTATTTGAACAGCATCTTATTGCAAAATAAATTATGCCTTTTTCATTTTTGACAAAAACAAAAAAAGATAAGAAAAATGAAAAATTATCAATATCAAAAAATTAAGTCAACTTTTACAAGATTAACAATTTTTTTTTTCAATGCTTCTTAAAATTAACAAACTACCACTTTATTTAGATGGATATATCATTTCTGAAAATGTTGACAATGATGTAGAAGCAATGACAATGATGACAATGATGTAGACAATGATGGCCTGAATCAACAATTTGTATTTGATTTTTATATATGCAACATAAAATAAGGTTTAACACAGCTGGGATAGAAAGTGTAAATTTCTCTTGTACTAACTTGTTATATTTAGAAATTTTAGTTGCCATCTTATAAAGCTAAGAACTGAGCATTCTGGAATGGTTATCATCATAAGACTGGCAAAACTGCCAGGAAATTGAGGATAGTACAATGTTATATTTTAAACAAGTTTCTTAAATATTTTATTTGCAAAAAAGAAAGTCAGCATTCAGAAATAGTCAGACTGTAAGAAAACTGTTTCATTACTTTTTACTTCTGAAATTTGTATGAATTCATTGAAAAAAAATCGATATAATAGAAAAGCTTTAAAAAATGTTTTTTAAATGATGGAAAAATCTTTGTATGATGATACTTTGATGCTGCAGTGAAAGAGCATTAAAATTCTGTTTTTAAATTAAACTCCTAAAATTTCGAAATATTCGTTCTTAGTGGGCCTCTTTAATACTCAAGAAATAATTTTCGAAATTTTATGTTCCTAACTTCAATGGTTTATGTTGCACATTGCTCACTCAATCAGGTCAAATATTTATATGTTAAGGTAGATTCTATAAAAGGTATAAAAAGAAAAAAAAATGAAAAATCGTTATAAAATTATAGTATCTAAGCTCGGAAGAATAAAAGTTTTGAAAAAATATATATTTTTTATTTTGTTAAACATTTTAAGTACCAAAACTAGCAGTCCCCCCCCCCTAGTAAAAACTAAAATTTAGCGAGTTGGTCCCACAAATAAAATTTTTTAAACGGATAGGGCCATTTAAAAAGTACAACATGAAAGAAACAGCGATCATTGAAAACTTATGGCTTCAATTTAAAATTTCATCATACCAGATTTTACATGATAAATTAACATAATTAAACATCACAATCAATTACATTTCAGTATAGTACATTAAAATCAATCTAATAAATTGTTCAAAGGATTGCTCCAAAACAAAATATTAAAGATAATGATGATTGAATGTGTAATGTACTAAAGAAGTTACACTATGAGTGGTTACACAGCAACTTCTACTATGTCTGAAATATCTCTTCAGCACATCAAATTCATCCTGCTGTATTTCATTGATCTGTTGATCGGACCAATATGTGTATTTTTCTTCAACAAAAGATAAAAGTTGAAACATACACTTACTAGGCATAATTAAAATTCTTCAATATCTCAAACATTAAAAATTTTTAAAAAATATTTGTGAAATTAAATAAAAAAAAAAAACGGCATGTTTTTTAGTAGCAACAAGCATGGTACAATACATATTTTATACTATCCTTTCCAGATAACAATTCCAGTATTTCAATAAATGGTAATGCACATTGTAGAAGAAAGATGGAGCAGAAAAAAAAAGTCTTAAGAGCATTATTTCAATATGTGTTTCACTCAGGAGTTTTCACTGAATCAGTTTCACTCAGGAGTTTTTATACAAATCCTTCCCTTTTCTTGGTTTTTTTTCCTTGATACATCTGATAAACAAGCCTTCATGACTATGCTTTTTAATTAATGCGTAACAACATGTAGGGAATAAAATGTTGTCTTTGTACATCTTAAGAAAATTAAGCACTTTTTTTTAAGGATCTTTTTTACAAAAGTAAGCAATTTTCATGATGCTACGCATCATGCTATAACTTAAAAAATTTATCTTTACCCCTTTCAAGATAATTTCTTTAATCCTTTCCAAATATGTGATACCATTTCAACAAAACAATGTGCTTTTCTATATATTACTGCCTTTATAGGGTTTGATGGGCCCATGGGTAAGAATAAAGGGATTTGGGTACACAATTTTTTTTTTTTTTTTCATTTTGGAGAAAAAATTTTTGGACATGTATAAAGCAATAGATTTTATGCAAAAATTCATTTATTTTATATTATTCACGATATTGAAATAACTTATTTAATATTACAAAAAAAGAAAAAAAAAGAAAGAAAAAGAAACAAATTTTAAAAAATGCATTACATTCTGATATGGCAATTGTACCTAAAGGGTTAAATTGAATAAATAATCTTTAATATGCAGAAAGAATTTCACATATTACAGTGTTCCTCTTTTCTCATTAAAAAACTAACAACACTCTGAGCCAGAAAAAGTTACTAAGAAGATAACAGAAGCAACCTATATTTCTCCCACAGCGCCTTTTAAACCTATTTGCAACATCTATTTTATCTCTCTTGAAAAGATAGAACAGCTGAAACTTTAAAAAAGTCAAGAACCCAATTTAAATAAAAAAGATATTTTAAAATTATAACAGGAATATTTAGCAAAATATATTCAGAAAATTAATTATGTATTTAACAAAAAGTTGGCAGAATTCCATGGCTTTTAAGTGTATTAAATATATGACTAATGCTGGTATTTTATTGGATTTATTAATTAGGTGAATGATAATTTAGTTTATTGATAATTTTTAATAAAAATCTAAGCTTTTTGAGTCAAGTTGCATTCACAATTACATGTTTACATACAGCATGTTGTGAGAAATTTGCTATCTGACACTAAACTCTAACTATCAGTACAGAGTGATGGTTATTCAAGATAAATCTTCCCCCCCCCCTCTCGCTTTTTCTTTAATATAGAAACTAGCTATCTTCACAGTAATGTATTCAAAAGACAACTTTATGGGGATATATATATATATATATATATATACATATATATATATATATTTAATTGGATACAATTGGACAAAAATCAATTTTGCTGTTTATGAATAAGTTTGCTGTCGAACTGGAACTGATAGAGTTAAACGAGAAAATTTTTTCATCTTGATGTAACATGATGAAATTATCTAAATTAAACTTTGATTATTTTTTAACATGTGGAAATTATTTGTTAACTAAATACATTTTAAAACAGCAAGACAGAAATAAAGCCCCTGAAAATGTAATGAATTATAAAAGAAAAATAAGAAACTTCAAACATATTTAAGTCGCTGTTTTGCTACAGTTCCTTTCACTAGAGGGTGACGGAAAATTAAAAAACCGAAAACTAGATTTGCTCATAATTTAAAGTGTGCAGATAAGTGGATATATATGTGGGAAAAAAAAAATAAGAATATCTAAGTTTTAAGCACATTACCTCCTCCAATAATCGACTCAATAGTAATGTGAGAGGCGTCAATTTCCTTTGTAAATTCTCTAACAGCTTGATTGGGATCTTCATAAGTATGTGGGTCAATGTAGGCTCTCGAAGCACCACACTGGGTGAATAATGGAGTAGTCACTAGAAAAGGATGATCAATAATTAAATTTAATATTTTAATTCTACACAAGAAATTAAAAAAAAATCTGAATTTAAATAAAAAGAGATATTCTGAAAAATTTGCAGATTATTTCTCATTATATTTTTGCATCATTAATAATTAAAAAACAATGCAGAACCAAACAAATAAAAGAAATGAAGAAATAAAAAACATTACTCATTAATGAAAAATAAAGATTGCTAAAAAATTTGAAAAAAAAATTAATTTTCAGTTCTCCAATTCTTAGTTCCTTACAATATTTGAAAATTGAAATAAATTTATTATTATTTTATACGTTAATCAACATTTCACTATTGCAATCCAATTAAGAAAATGTGAAATAACTGTTGAAGAAATTAAGCAATTTCTGATTCATTCTGAAAACTATAAATGACTTTTTTAATATTTGGTGAAAATTATTTCAACAGAATGTATATCACCATTATCAAAAATAAAAAAAGTATCCAATATAAACATAAATTAAAATTCTAAATTTGATCAGTTTTTAATTAAAATATTTTCTCATTAAAATATATAAGCATGATATAAATAAAAGTCATCATTGCTATGTATGTATATAATATGCAAGCATACTTTTCATTTCTAAGACTATTATACTTTAATGAAACTTTATGGGAGATCTATGGTTGAAAACAAACTGTACACATTATTATACCTAAATTATTAAATGGATCAGACCTTTCAACTATGCCAGGTATAAATGAAGTCATTACTTATTCGTTTCAAATTTAAACCATGATCACAAAGGATGCGATACAGTTCAGTGTCATGATTTAATATTTTGTTTATATCATTAATTTTTGTATTAAAAACCTAATGGCAATGGAAGGAATGAAATTCAGAAATCAAATTGATACTAATATGACTCTAAGCATATAATTTAATATCTGTAAATTAAAAAACAATAAAGAAGACATTCTGTAAAACATTGTTGGATTCATTTTAAAACCTCAACCAATTTAAAAACATTACTTACAAGTTACTGCAATTACATGGCTTATTAGTAAATGAATTTCTATCTCCAGGAAGCTAACTATTGTGTAAAAGAAATATTAATATGCCCCATTTCTCCCCTTTCTGTTAATAGAATAGTTAAAATAAAAAGGAAAAACAAACTGAAGGGAAGAAAACAGAGAGAAGGAACAAATGAAAAAGCGTTGATATTATGAGAGACAGCAAAACAGCTACTTACACCATGCAGTGGGAACAATAGGTGGGTGTACAAGTGCTGGCACTACTGTTAAGGGAAAATGCAGATATGTAAGTTGATAGTAGTTATTCTACACAATTAGAAAGAAAAATATTCCTGCACAGTTTTATGGATGCTTGCAATTTTTCAAGTAATAAACTATTACATAAAACTGCACATGGAAAATTTTATTTTCTGAACAATGTTCAAAGATAACAGTTCAAGCATTTAATTTAATCTTAAAGATTTGCATACTTATGATTGCACAAAAAAACATCAATATTCCCTCTATGACTTTAAGTGATTAAAAGGTTCAAAGGATGATCACTCGTTGATTTAATTTTTTTTAAATAAACATCCAACAGAAAAATAATTTATATTGAGAATTTTAAAATAAATCATCACAGCATCAAAATGTTTTACAGTTAGCAAATTTATATTAATTTACAATTATAATTGAATTATAATTATAATTTATATTAATTTAAAAAATGCACAACATATTGTTTTTAGAAAGTCAAAAGATTGATGCAATAAATGACTTTAGATTTGTTAATAATTGATTAACGATATTAGTGAAATTAAAATAATTAAATATGCATTATCCTAAACTAATTTAAATCAATATTTTGTAAAAACAAAGCAATTAAAAATACTTTTGTAAAATATTCAACTTTTCATTATAATGGAATATTCAAATAGCTAATTTGTGTGGGGGGATGATGGTTATCAGCACACAAATATTACAAACAATAAATAATTTTTATGTGCATCAAGTGACTATACAAGACAAGAAGGGAGCAAGGTTCAATTTTTAATAACAAAATTGTAGTAAAATGTAATCTGGAAAATAAAGAAGTTGAGACCTTAAAAATGGCTGGTATAATAAAATATTAAATTTGATGAAACTGACTTTTTTTAAAATTAAATACAAATTTACAATTAATTTAGTAACATGGCATAGAGATACAATGCTATAAAATTTACGAAATGGGCAAAAAGCTGTTTAAATGACTTATGGAGATAACCAAAGACAAATTTGAAATAAATAGAGGGAATATTAGATGCTAACATTTAGCTACAAATGCAAAATATTTCAAAAACTTTATCATATCAAAGATTTTCAAATGAAATATTTCTCAATATTTAAAACTAGTGTATATTTTCCTTTACAAATGCCATTTGATAAGCAGATAAACTAAGCTGAGCTTAGTTCAAATTTGCTATCATGCAAAAATGGTTATAACAACAAACAAAAGGACTAAAGCAACTCCAAGCCAGCCATCAACCTCCACCATATTAGCAAAGCCAATACAAAGAAGCACAAACATATTTGATATGCACACTAAAAAAAAATCATTGTATGAAATGAAAAACATTTATGCATGTTTACAGGATTATGTAAGAAAATACACAGTAGCATCATTAGAAAGAGAGAAAATAATAATAATGAAAATGCTAGGTTGATGGCAGCAAAACTACAATAAACATACAATGTTTATAAATTTTTCATTTAAAAAATATATTATTTAAAATGAATTCATTAATAAAGCAACAATAATTTTGTTAATTATATCAAACAAATGCAAGCTCTTTAAAACAAATAAGAGCAATAAGTGATTAATAGATTGCAATAAAAATAGCTCTAAACTGAATTTCTGAGAATAAATTTTATAAGATTTATTTTCATTAATATTTTATCAGATTATTTGCCAAATTACTTGAATAAATTCAGCCCATACTTCTGTGCTGTACTTCATAATTATTTAAGATCAATTGATAATATAATTAAGATTATAAGACATGATTTTTTGACAATAAATAATATCTAAAAATGTATTTTTTGAATTACAAAAAATTAATATCAGAGGAAAAGAGTGCTCCTAATTTTATCAAAATTATTTTGGAATAAAATAACAAGTAAATATTTTTAAAAAAAGCTTTAAAAAATTACCAATTTAAGTAAATTATCTTACAGAAGAAACATAATATTTATATAAATTACAGCTTTCTTAAAATATTCAGTCATAAACAAAATCAAGTTGTGAACTAAACACAATATAAACAAAATTTCAACCACATAATGCGATATAAAACATAATGCAAAATAATATATTTAAGCAGGAAATTAAAGCAAAATAAAAATAAGAAAACTAAAAACTCCTTACATTTCTTACCTTCCCCATTACGGTACTCAAGGGTATCACAATCACTTGGTTGTTTTTTATTGCATTCATCAGAACTTCTAAAATGAAAATATTTTAGAGAAGTGTATTAGCTAAAGTTAATGAATTCAAATATTATGTAAATATTTGATATAAGATGCTCAAAACTGTGTTCCAAAAGTTTTTTTTTTCTTTCTCTCTCTCTCTCTCTCACACACACATGCACGCACATGCACACACACACAAACACAACTTTTTAAACAAAAAAGTAAAGTTTTCTCATTTTATTTTAAAGAATTTTCTATTGCATAAATATTTGTACATTTTCTGAATAAATATTTAACAAAAATTTTCTTAATGCAGTGAATGAAAAAAAATCATCTTTTAAATCATAGATTATGAATTTAAAGTAAATAAGAAAGATCAGTTTAGTAGATAAAACCTATTTTTAGTGAAATAAAATCCAAAAGCACACTATATAACACCTCATTATGTTATAAATAATGGAGACATATATTAATTTTGTAATGTTTTATTTTCTAATCAATTATATAATCTGTAAAAAATTTTTCTTGTATTTTTCATTTAAAAAAATCTTCATAGCATTAAATATTAAAAAATATGCTAACATAATATATTTACATGAACATGTCAACTTACCTTCTTATATAGAGCATGATAATAACAATTACAAACACAATAACAGCCACAACAGTGACTGCAACTCCTACAATAATTGGCACCTGAACTTGATCATCAGCTACCAATTCTAAAAAATAATAATAGAATAGAATATTGAGAACAACTTATTTGTTATTGTTTTATTATATTAAAAGAAAAAGATTCAATTTGAACTATAATAAAATATAATTTAAATAATAAGAATTAGTTCCATTTGTTGCATGAAAAACATTTCTAATGACAGTATTAAAATTCCTTTCAAAAATAATGAACATTTTCCCCATTATTTCAAGGGAAAGAAATATTTATAAGTTAGTTATAGAGAATAGATTGAGTTAAGTTCTTCTCTCACTGAAATATAACTACCTTAATCCTCTATTTTTTTTATAGCTTGATAAGTAATTAAAACATTTAATGTTCCAATGCAAGATCCTAACTACCAACAAAAATGAAAAAGGAACACAATTTACCTCTAGTGGCAAGTTTTGCACCAGTTGTCTTGAAAACAGTTTTGCTATAATCACCCCAACCATGAGTAGTTTTAGCTCGAACCTATAAGAAAAAAATCAGATTCGATATTACAAAAAACTGCCTGAAATTTAAAATCTTTTTTTAATACTACAATATATAATTAAGATAAAATATTGTTTAACATTACTTTTCTTATGGATTAACTGAAGGTTAAAAAAAATGTTTACAGTATTTATGTTTAAGAACTTTAATATACAACTTAAAATGGAAATATTACAAGCAAGATTCTAAAATCTAAAACCAGCTACTTTTACCAATAAATTATATTTTTAATCAACGGATAATTTATATCATAAATATTTTTCAGCCCATCTTGTAAAGTAATTACAAGCGAGGGGAACAAATCAAAAGATTTAAATAAAAAGTTTGATGAGAGAGTTTAGAATAATGCCACCATAAGAACTGATTAATAATTAAAAAAAAACAATAATAAACAGAGATTGAGTTTAACTCTTGTTAGGGAGAAAAGAATAGAAATGATACAATAGGCATTGAGAAAATACATTCAAGTCAAACATTTTTAGATAGTCTATGATGTTTAACCATCACCAAATATTATTACTTTCCTATTAAACAAAAATGTCATAAAAACAATCAATGTTACCTGAAATCCATACATTGTCCCCTCTTTTAAATTTGATATTGTAATTTCTTCTTTTGTAGTAGTGGCTGTTGATCCATTTCTTTCATGCCCTTTTTGGTAATACCTAACTTCATAATTTTCTGTATCAGAAAATGGATCATCTGGTGCATCCCATTCCAGAGTTATCTCTGAACTTTTCACTGATTTTATTCGAACATTTGAAACAAGAGAGGGAACTATAATTCAAAACAAACACTTTCATCAGAGCAAAACAAGTCAAAAATTCTACCATTTTAAAAAAAAACATATGTGGAATATATTTTGATATAAATAGAGTAAATATTTCTATATAAATATTTAGTAAATACAAAAATGAATGCTTAATTTTTATGATGAATATCATCAGAATTCATATAATACATTCCATGATTTACTCTTCCCCACTATAAGAGTATGTCATACAATTGCTCAATTGATATAATATTCTTAATAAGCTTGAGATAACTAACAAACGGACAAAATAAGATTAGATAGTAATAAAATACTATTGTAGAAGTTTTACATCATTCTGTTTTGTACTAGGATTTATTTTTTGTAATCCTCCCTAAAATTTAAAATAGAAGTGATTTCACTTCAATTAAAACAAAAATTTAATCATTTAAAATAGAAGTCTAACATGTATTTACAGAATATTTTTGACAATTTATGCACTATCTCATAGGATTATTCTATAAAAAAATTTTCTGATTCAGTATAAAATTTGGTTTTCAGTTTTACGTTAAAAAAATTTAAATGATGTATATAATAATATTTTATTTTGCGTCAGTCTTATAAATAAACATCTGAGAAAAATATGAAATTTAAATTTATACAATCTTTTGAGTTCATATTCAGTAAAATAGTATTCCAACTTCCAAATAAAATATGTTTGAATTTTTCATGATCAAATCTATCTGAAGTATAAAGATATTTCTATCGTTATTTTAGGGTAAACAACAATTTCACAATTTTTAAATCAATTAGCCTTGAAGAACTGTGAATCTGATGGGTGCATTTCCTTAAAGCATGAAACTCAATGATACTCCGATTTTCAAAACTCAAATCAGTTTTTACTGTAACGGTAGAACTTTTTTTTTTAAATTTATGTATAAATATTTTATTAAATATGACTCATAGGATCGAAGGTCTGTATAAAAATTTAAAATCTGTTATTCATCAAAATATTTATTAGAAATTATATAAAATATAATTATTTACTTCATTTAGACATTTTTCTTATTGGATGTGCATGCCTATTACTGAAGTTATAGAAATTAGTTGTTGGATTCTAATTAGCTGTATATATGAAACTGTTTGCCTTAATAACATAGAATTACTAAATTTAAAAGACCATAGAAATGCATTTATGTTCATTATTATTTCATGCTTTTATGTTACTAGAAAATATTATAATTCATATTTATTTTATTTAATACAAACATGTGCTAAAAATTACACTTTTCAAGGTTTAATCTACATTTAGAGTTAATTTAAGCTTTTATCAATATTATAGAAACATGCTCATAAAAATTCTTTAAAGTAAGTATAATGTGCTTATGTAAATTCACTTAAATTTTTATTTTATTTAAAATATCTTATTAAAATTTATACTTCAAATAGTTTTTAAAAATTGAATAAAAAATTATCAGGCAAAATATTGATATCACTGAAAAAATAATATTTTGAATTTTAAGATAGGTAAAAATTATTTTTGAGCTGTATATCTTTCAAAGCCAAAATTTTGCTTAATTTTTAACTAATTAATATTTTAATTAAAACTTTTAATCCGACATAAATGCACGTTATTTTCTCTCCAAAATATACATATGCTAAATGCGGTACCTTTAAGTCAAATGGTCCTGTTTGCAGAGTGCCAATGCACATACATCGACACTGATATATATCCAACAGAATTCTATTAAAAATCTTGTACAGAGAATTGCAGCGAGAAACTAAGCATAAAATAATATATTTCCTATATTTCTTAATACAAATCATAAGAGGCTTTATAAGCACTGTAAATATAAAATATAATAAAACGATTAACAGGACACAAATATGTGTCAATTTGTGTGAATTATTATATCTCTTCTCTAAAACAGTCTTATATTCCCATGAAAAATAATATTTAAGCAAAATTTAAATTCATATACTCAACAATATTACAGCTTTAACATGGACTTAAATAAAAGCATTCTAAAACTATAAACATATTTCTTTCATGCTTTATAGAAACAATATATTTAAAAACATAATGATTCAAATTTTACAAATCAAAAGCCATCATTATTTGAAGAAACAAAGTAATTTTATAAATTTTTAAGACATGATGCAGATACAGCTGAACTTCATAAAATAATGAATAGTCCCAAACATAAATATTGAGAAATAAACAAATATGATTAATTGAAGAATAAAATTATACAAAAAGAGTTGGGGTTATACAAAGTATCACACCATTATTACATTAAAAAAAATTAACCATTTTCAAGAAAAATAAAATTTGATAGTGGAATGATGAAATTCCAGTTTTTGCAGAAATGTGCCATGTCTTATTTTTCCATTAAAAAACCTTTATTCATTGAATTTACATGGCAACAGAAATATTACCAAAAAGTACAATTACCTGATGCTTCAGTTGTGATTGTTATTTCTGAATACTTGCTAGCAGTGAAGCTGGATACTCCATTTTCAGCATAGATTCTGAATGTGTAAGTTGTAACAGGACTAAGACCAGTTACTGTAACTTTTGTATCAGTGAAGTCTTGTTGAGAGGGTACATAAGTAACTCCGGCACCACATTTATCGCATGTAACTTTGTAAAATGTGTCATTGCGACCACCCAAATATTTGGGACTATACCATGTAAGAAGAACAGAAGATTGATCCACAAAAGTCTCGGACAAATTCAAAGGTTTGGATGGTGGTTCTGGAAATAGCATGAAATCGTTTTTAGAGCAATACCATCGATAAATAAAATATATATTTCGAAAATAGAATGATTCATTTACCAGTGCAAGGCCATGATTTTGGATCTTTAGGCGATCTGTAGTAATTCTTATCACACTGACATTCAACAGACCCAGTAAATGTAGCTGTACTATGTAAAGGACAGGGCATGCAAAGTTCATCTCCAACATTTTCTTTATATGTTCCCATTGAGCACACTGCAAATAATGAAATACATTGATTAGTTGAGTCATGTTTCCCCCAACAAACCAACATTTTATTAGAATTTAAATTAAAAAATTCTTAAATATATCTCAGAAATAGAATAGATGTCTATGCACTATTTTCAATATTAGAGTTTAATACCACTGCATGAAGTTTAAAAAATTATATTGATAACCTAATGCTTGAAATAAGTAAATAAATAAATATAAAATTATATTTAAAAGCCCATAGTAAAAAATAAATAGAGATTACAGTAATATTCTACAGATTGTAATGACTTTTTTATTACCATGTTCATGTATCAAAATATTAGCTTTCCCCATTTTTTTTTTTTTTTTTTTTTTTTTTGCACATTACTGATATATTTTGTTCCCTAGATTTAAGTTTTCTTCTTATGAAGCATCTGAATACCAAAACTGCCATAAAATATATTTATAATGTCAAATTAAACTTTTGTAATACAAAGGAAATTGAGAAATGTCAAAAGAGATAACATTCGTAAAAATACTTATTGAATATTTTTATAAATATTGAAATTTTTTGGATATGCATTTTATTTTTAAGACTTCATTTTTAATAATTTAGGGCTTTTCATGTGATCAGTAATGAATGTGTAAAGAAATCAACTGAAATAATAGCAAAATTTAGATAAAATAATGAAATTCAATTTACTAATTAAAGTCTTTTAGAAATTTCTCTTAATGAATTTCATATATATGAAAATCTGAAAAGGAAGGGGGGGGGGCAGTCAAGGATGGAAAATATTTATACAAATAAAAATGAATATTAATTTTCTTCATTTGTTAATGTCATCCTATCAAAACAAAGTAATTGTAGAATATGCATGGTATACAATCCCAACTATAATGCATTTAATTTCATCATGACCGTATACACATAAGCTAAAAATTCCAAGCTTTTAAAAGGGAGGAAAATTATTTATTTTAAGCTCATATGTAACCATACAGATTAAAATGTTTGACTGTTTAATCGGAAGTAATAATTCTATTTTTTAAGTAACCACCAAACTGATCCGACTTCAGGTTTAGTTCAACACTTTATAACTGCTAATATTTGAACTGCATATAATATGATTTTCCCTTAAACTAAGCATTTTATAACTTAGTTGATTTTTAAATTTCAGAAATTTTTTTTCATAGAATAAAAACTTGAACAATTAAAAAAAAAGCAATTTGTAACACATTATTCAAGAATATTTAAACATCTTTAATACAAATATATAAAAAAATTGCATTCAAATTAAAAACAGAGATTTTTAAAAAAAGAATAAATCAATTGTGTATGAATTGTATTATGGTTATATAATATGATTAGGATAAATTAATTAAGTTATAAATTGCACATCTCTCGGCAAAACATGGCCAATGCCAAAGAAAATAAGGCCATTCATCTTTGAAATAAGTTTTGATCAATCCCATACAAAACGAATCGTGATAAGTTTTAATAATAATTTACATAAGGAAAAATAAACAAGGCCTTGACACTCACACTGACAAGATTGATCCACTGGTTCATAACCAGCCACACATTTGCAACCACCAGACGGAAGAGTCCAGTTACCATCGCCTTTACACAGAAGACGTGGTGTATCCACTACAGCTGTGTTGGCCACACACTGACCCTCAGCGGATACTATTGCTGGAAGTTCATGACCGGTGGGCGTTTCAGGGAAATATGCAAAATTCAAAGTCACAGACGGACAAGTAATATAGAACACTTTTATTGCTATAAGAGATAGGCAGGCCCCTTGGTCTCGGAACGCGAAATACACCCCCTTTTTAGTGATTGGCACACTTCTAACTTCGGTGTTGATGATGACTTCACTTGTCGATGTGAAACGGCCTTCGTCGGCGGCGATGCGGTCGATGAGCTTGTACGAATCGGGTTCCCAGGGTGGGGGCTCTTTTGTGGCAGCATCGAATTCGTAGTAGAGAAGAGAGAAGGTCTCTTTGCAAGAGAGTGCCATTCCGGGGAAAAGGTTGCAGTCCCGCATGCTGAATTTCACTTCAATGTACATTCTGTTGGCCTCTCTCCGCTCAATGAAAGGAGTCCAGAGCCAATTGTTGACACTGTTGTACGCAACATCGCACACGACGTAAGATCGCCAATTGATCCCTTGTTCGAAATTCGTAAAACTTTCTTCGACCCACTGAAAAGGAAAAAGAAAATCTTAAACACTCAAAGCTAAATTATTATTCTATATATATATATATATATTTCAGTTTGGAAACACGAAATAAATCTCATGTTCCTTTTGCAGAATTCGGAATACTATAATTGGATGTGATAAAAGAATCTACGCTTGGCTGAAAAGGTTCGAATTCAAGAAGCCCAAATTATAAACTAATCATTCAATTGAACAGAAAGTCGTATCATTTGTTTGTATTATTCGTTATGTAACCTATGAAATAGTAAAACTTATTATGCTTTTAGTTCAATTCATTTACACATTTTTAAAATAAATCTATTCCTAATCAAGTGTCGAAATTCTCAGAAATAAGAGAATTGTAGCTGAAATAATGTTTGCCGAACCACATTAGCACATATACGCAGGAATATATGCAATTCTTTCGTAATATATGCGAATAATTATTCGTTACGACTAATCAACAACATAATATTGCCAGATGAAAATAAAAAATCAAGTCCTTGTATTCGCTATGATCACAAAATTTCATTAATGACAATAGATATTTAAATCGAGTGCTATCAGAATCACACATGCTTGCAGCATATGGATAAGATTAAATAAAATGTTGCTTACGCCAGGCGTTCTTGCTTGTGGCCCATATGGGTATCTCGTCCACTCTAAGGAACTTTCTTGTGTTGTGTCAAGTAGTACCACTAAAAGAAAAGTAAGTTATATGAGAAAAAGAATCACTTAAAAAAGTTTTCACATATTTTTTATTCTGTTACAAATTTCAATGTGTATTTAACTTGCAGATACGTCATCTCAGTTAAGAACACTCAGTTTATATAATAACAACAACAAGCGTTTTATAACACAAGTTATATATAAAAGAAAACTGAATGCTCGGAATTTTAAATCTTAGAAGTTGCTGCACAACAAACAATTAATACAAAATGGTCTTTATATAAATTATTATAGGAACGTTGAAAATATCTATTTTTTGTAAAAAAAATAAAGTACAAATAAATAATATTTATTATAATTAACAAGATTCGTTTCGTTTGAAAAAAAAAACAGTAATAAAAATAATTATCCATCATTACCTTAAAAAAAAATCGAATGCTTAAAGAAAAGTTTAAAAACGACGATCAGAGGGCGTTTCACAAAACAAATTTAATGCTGAAAATTATAGCATACGCTCATTCAGACTTTTA
Organism: Argiope aurantia; assembly: GCA_026543865.1. NCBI lineage: Eukaryota > Metazoa > Arthropoda > Arachnida > Araneae > Araneidae > Argiope > Argiope aurantia. The sequence goes on from JAPMOR010000707.1 coordinate 20,774, forward strand.
GAAACATTCCACTTGTAGTAAAATCATATCAAAAGATGGCACTTTCCATTCTCTCCCATGACTGTCTAACGAGCCTAGGGTTATTTCATCAAAACTGTGGTGGCTTTTCGATTCTTATTTATTTCGAAACACATTAAATAGAGGTAATTTATTGATCTTCGGTGCTACAAGTGCATCATCCACACCCAAAGAAAGAGACTCGACTAATCACCATCCACTTCAATGACACGCTTACGTGACACCCATACCAGAACGCTCGCTCTCGCCGCTGCTAACCAGGTGATGATTGGAATGGCAATAAGAGGCCGGCGGCACGAAAGAAAAAGAATAAAGTTTTAGAAGAATTGTAGACTTAGCTACACTTAAACTCAGCTCAATCTGAAGCTGGATTAAAAGTAAGGTTTCGGCTCCGGGAGAAAAGGGTTTTAAATGTGATACCCGATTTCACCTAAAAACCGTCGGGTATGGTCTAAACCTGCCGGGGTCGAATGTTCTCCCATTGGTGTGGCGTAGAAGTTAGAAGAGGGGGGCAGCTGTCCTTGCCATCCAATCATAATTCAAAATTAATGGCCCGTTTTAAAATAGCCCTCGTGTTACTTTGAAACGGAATGCAACTCTAAATTCAATCAGCTCAGTCTGAAAGAAGTTTCCATACTGAGCAAATTTAGGTTTAGCATTTACGAAAAAATAAATGAATTTAAGATAACAAGTGAATCTAATGAGGGACATTTCAAGTTATGACCATGCTGAGTGTGCTTTGAATTACTTATTAATAATCCCAAATTAAAATGCCCTCATGAAGTTTCCCTTTGTCTGAAACTAGACACACACACACAAAAATCTAATACAATCGAACTCTTATTCGGTAGCATAATCGCAAATTTCTGATGCCCATTTAAAAATATTTCCATCTTATTTTTACAGAAAACAACATATATTAATAAACGATTATCCATGACTTTGTCCTTGAAATATTATGTTTGCTCTCAATTAAAATAATCAGTTGCCGGCACAAGTTTTTGGGTGGCTTAAAACATGAAGGCCAGGCTCAAATTTTTTTAATTAATTTATTTTTTAATTTTTTTTCTAACGAAACATCGTTACGAATTTGTAATTTTGCTATCCTGTGCAACGAGTCTTTCAGATTTTTATAGTTTTTGTAACAGGGCAAACGAACTTCTACAAAGATCATAATAAATCAAGCCTAATGGAACAATCGCCAAGATTCTTGGAGTTGCCTTAATCTTCGGTTTTGTCGCCAAATTCGTCGCCATGGCAGTGGGATCATTGACTTGGGCATCCATCAGATCTGTAAAACTGTTTGGGAAATTATAAAAACCGAAAATTTTACTGCGCAGGAAAGCCACATTACAAATTCATAACGATATATTAATGTTGTTTGAACATTTATTTTCAATATGGACATAAAAAAAATTGAAGAAAGTAAATAAAAATTCTATTACTCAGTACTCAACTTATAGAAAAAACGGCTTATGTCACCTAATTCTACTTCAGAAATCAAATACGTAGTATCTGCATTACATTTCACAATTAAATTTGACGAGGAGCATTTGACATGTATCGATGACGCGAATCACTCCGTTCTTCAATCCGAACTGCGCTTTTCCACTTGTCATAACACACAAACTATTTGAATCTGAGCAACATATTATTCATTTCTATTCAGCTAATGTCATCAACCCTTTTAATGGGATAGCATCTTAGAGAAAATGCTTTGTTTTTTTTTTTGCCTCGTGGTTTATTAGAACTAACACAGAAATCGGCTGCGTGGCGCATTTTGCATTCCTGACTTAGCCTATCAACGAGAGAAAAAAAGTCAACCCCAAAAAAAATGTCTCCCACTCCTTTCGAGTACCAAAATAATCAAAGAGGTCTGTCTCCTCCTTTCCCTCTCCCTCCGGTTGCTTTTAATCTTCATAATTTGAGAAGTCTTCAATTAAGAACCACACACCAAGGTGACATTTCAGCGGAACCTCTGAAGGAAAAAATGAACAACTTCTGGTACCCCCTTTAATAGCTCCATCACGCGTCGTTACCACAGTCATCACAGCACAGAGCATCCCCCTGTTTCCGCGAGCAGCACTGTTTTTTTAGAATGGCGGTGGGGACAAGCAAAAATAACTTTTCACGCTTTTCCGCGACAGAGAAAGATATCAGGTTCACCCCTCTTCGTAAATGTTCCGAAACGAATGAAACAAAAATCTCGCCTTTTCCTTCTTTCTTCTCTCTGATTGCATCACTGAGAGAATCTCAAATATTCAGGCAGAAGTTCGGTAGCGACAGCTGATTAATGCAAATGAAACGGCATTTATATTCGTAAGGGCGATTAAAAAAAATAGAATAGAATCAGTAAAAAAAAATCAAGGCGATTTTTATCAACAGATTAAATCTCTATTTTGCTTTGCATACATGTAGGACTCAGGAATCACTACTATTTAGAATCACGCACATTTAATTACATTTAGAACGAACAATTACATTAACATAAAAGAAATGAACATTAAATAGATTTCGTCGAATACGTCGCAGGATTAATTCACATGTGCCATCTCGTCTCACACGTCTTGACTTTCGTTCAGACCCATCTCGTCTCGTCTGCACTCCGTCTAACAAGCATCAACACCTGTTGGCCAGCAGATGGCGCTCGTCATCAGGCGTTCGTCACTACATACACTATAGAATCAAAGACGGATGGGTCGATGAAATCAAATTTATAATTGATTTCATGTCTAAAAACTGGCAAACGTCTATGTAATTTTACTTTCGCACAAATCTCCCCTTTGAACTCACTGAAGGAATGCTGAAACTCTTTGCTGAATTTAAGTAACTGGAAAGTCAGATGAAAATTTAAATCAAAGAAAGCTTCTTGACACGCAAACAGCACATGGCAGAAAATGAGTACCATTTGGATATCGCAATCTCGCACTGGATAGAGTTCGTCAATGGATTCTGTGACGACCACATTTCGACGACTCCATCTCATTATGGCGTGAGACCCTCGACGATGAGTGCATTTCCGGTATTCCCTTTGACCTTGGATTTTCTCTATTATACACTAGTAAATGTAAACATCTGCTCCATTCATCTTTCCTTTCACCCCTATTTTGAAGAATTAAACACATTCTAACGCATGCGCAAGAACGCGGAGGGTTTTACAATCCGTTGCTGAACTATAACTGACACATTCCAGTCGGCAGTGTTGACAGACAGACAGAAACTGCTGGTAAGAGATTCATCCAACGGTGACTTTACAATTTTCAGTTTATTCATTTCATTTTCAGATTCTGCTTTGGAGAAAAAGAAATAACCAACAAATCACACAAGACAGTTATAATCTAAGTCTTAACATTAAAACAATCATGGAAAAAATAACGAGAGATATCCAATAGACTAGCATGAAATTTAAAAATTCAAAGTAACAGTATTGACGGTAACAGTCATGATTATGACTGCAAACTTAAGAATAATTTCTCAAATCTTTAATAAAGTCATCAACTAAAAATTTAGCAATTTGAACTTAATTTTCCAAAAAACATTCTCTTTGTTCTAAAAAATGAAATAATGCAAAATACATTTTGTAAGAACAATAAAGTTTGAAAAAGAAATACACTGACAGCATAAAACACGGCATTTGTCGATTTATATATATTTTTATACTTTTATCTATATATATCTTTATACTCTTGTAACGTTTCAAGTACTGAAATAATTTAAATATTGGTTTCTGTTTAATATTGAGAGATAAAATTCATAAAATCCCATTTATTCAATTAACATGTGAATTCGCCTTTTTTTGTTTTTTGGAATGGTATGCAAATGTTTACAAACAAAATATGTTTAACTTTCTAATTCACATTCCCTCTCTTAACTAATATGTTTGCTGCAATAACATGTAAAAAAATTGGGTATGCATCAAGTCGACAAGACTTGAAACTTCATTTTTTAAAATGAGTTTTCTAGGGTAACCTGCAAAGTTTTCATCACAATGGCCAATTATTGCTCCACAGTGCCAAAAGCTGTGCCAACTTGTCTGTTAGCAAACTAGGCGCAGATGAAAAATTCAAGGAACGCTATTTCGCTGACGGGTGCATAGCAGATGCTGGTGCCGAGAAGGAAGAAGAAGCAACTACTCATCTACAAAAGCAAGGGGGGACGGGAGGGGAGGATCAGAAAATTTTTTCTTTCCTTCCACTCTCCTATCAGGTGGCAAGCGCGCGAGAAGGATCGCTTTTAAGTTCGGAGCCGACGACATAAATGCAATGACTCGTCAAAATTATTTACGCGCAGCAAGTGTTGTGAAAAAAGAGCAGCCCAGCTCCGGTTGCTAACAAAGAGGGCCAATTCCGAGGAACATCCATTTCCAACAGATGCAGCAAGAGCGGATTCATTTTCCTCGTTGAAATAAGGGACGGCTTGTTCAATAGGATGTTTTGGTGAGATGAAAGAATGTGTTAAGTTGTGTTTAGGTAAATACATTATTTGAAACTTAGTATTGACTGATTCAAATGATTTATAAAGCAGTAGCAGATTCCCCGGTTTAGAAAAAGGACAACACAACAGTTTTTCCAGGGTTTGATCTGTGCCTTTTAATTCTCAGTAAATAATTTCCAAGTAGTCGCTTGTATAATTATCTTGAAATTTCGATTTTTAATTTTAGCTGTCCTGTTTGCCAGTTTACTGCCCTATTCCAAAATTACAATATGGTTAATAGAAAGCAAGATTCTAGATGTAAATTTAGGCTAAATGACAGAAAATAATGCCACAGTTTGGACATTCTAATGCCAAATTCCCGTCTTAAACGCTATTTTAGAGTTCAATTTCTTAAAGTTTCTACAATTTACGAGTGTTATAACTACTCAAAAATATTTCTGGGCAATTTAATAGGTAGGTAAACGCATGTATATTAAATTCTGTTTCCATGATTGCTATAAATACGTAACGATAATTGACTATGATTCTGAGAAAAAAGCCAGCTAGAATTTACAAATACCATCAAATGTTTTTCACAAACTTTATACAGGAATAAAAATTACAAAAACAAGTTAAACTTAAGATAATATTTAAATTTAATTTTACAATTAAAGACCATAATAATTAAAAAAATGCTTGGAAGATACCTTAAAACCATCGAAGGGGGGGGGCGATACTTACGTGTTACAGAACATAAAAAATATATATAAAACCTCCTATTCACTTAATATCAATTCAAATACAAAATTACCAAAGCGAAATATTCACTATCAATAAAAAGAAAAAGATGTGAAAATAGAACAAAAATAACAAACACGTTCTCTTTGAAATAAAGGCACTTTCGGTACATTGTATTTATTTTAAAACTTCACTCATTTGCTCATTCACTCACAGCGTACCGTTACACTTTCTTTTAAAAGTATGTCAGTGCAATGAGTCCTGCCGCGCATTGTCGCAATCACCTTCATTTCCACAGGAACAAAGGATCATTTTTCTTTTCCGGCAGCAATCTTTTGAAGACAACAAAATACACAAAAACGGACTCGACTCACATAATTAGTCGACGAAAACAGTGGTGGAAAAACATGCTTAATCCTTTTAGCTCCAGTCAAAAAAGAGTGTTAATGGAGTTAGAGGCCCGCTCCCAATCCAGCCGCCATCTTCGATAAACGAATTAAAACACGGGGAGAGCCTTTTCCTGTAGCAACTGAACTAACTCCTCTTCTCGTTCATTCCACAGATGCTGTTACACAATTAAACATCAGAGGCAAGGTAATAAGCAGATGGTCGCGGTCGCCAAACATTCAAAGTATGTCGTTTGGGGTGAAAGAAGACGATTCTTTTAGAAATAAAGGAATAATTCTAAGAAAACAGACGAACTATCCCAAATATTAAAACAAGACTTCATTTGCGTAAATGAATTATTTTGCTTTAATTTGGAGCAATGAGAAATCTTGTTTGAGAAGTAACACTAACAGGCACACAATACACTGAGTGTGTGATAAATTCAATTTATTCACATCTTAAAAAAACATTGCTATACAACACTTCCAGTTTAGCTTATAAGTCGCGTCATAAACTTTTTCATTTTCGCTTTCTTTTTTTTTTTTCTCCTTTAAATAAACGCTGAAGATAGAAATGACGTATTTTCTCCTTTAAAAAGAATCTAACCCTGAGAGCCCTTTTACTGCTTTGGACATATCACGATACGAAACACTCAGCATGCACGGGGATTATGTTTTGGACTTGACTATAAATTTTTCTCAATATTTGTTTTTTATAGTAGGTTTTCGTCCACCATAGGAATAAATGAAGAATTCAAATAAAAGATTTTAAATGACGGCAACTCCTTCAAGACGTGACTGCATACCACATTAACTTGATATGATATTAAATAATGCAAGGTAAAATCGCTTTACACTGGTTTAACTTTTTAAAACAAATTTTGTTGCAAGAATCGGGCAACTTTTGATTTAGTACACATTTTTATTCTTTAATTACATCATCAGATAAAAATTTTCAATTTCATTTTTCAAAAGATTCTACAGATTCCATGCCTAAACAAGAGGAGTGTTCTCACGGTTCCGATGCAAGACATTAGAAAATAGCTCTATACATTTCTTAGGACGATTTTACCGGAAATAAGAAATGCTGAACCAGCATTTTATTAGGCGAGTTATTTTTTACGTGATACGGAAGCTTAATGTTAGACAAAGTTATAGAAATTAGATCCTGAAAGGTGCGGAAAAATCAAAAGTCTGCACGGCGTAAAAGTCAAAGTAAAGGTGCTTTTTTATATAAATGGTTCAAAAAGGAATTAATTTCACAGATAAATGGCACATTTATTATTAGTATAGATGCGTAATTTTGTGCAAGCACTTTCATCTTATATTCAAAGAAATTTCTTTATAGCTTTTATTGGAAATCGTTATGAAAATGCACAAGAGCTAACGTGAAGAGAGGCTATTTTTCAAACGCAGACACAAATCTATTAGTAAATTCACATTTTATATGAAAGGTTTGTAACATTTTCTAAAATATACAAAGCATAAAAGTAACTACACACTTGATGAATATCCGACACATTCTAGATTACAGCTTAAAAAAAAATGGTATTTGGAGTATTTTATAGATAATTCAACACTTCGGAAGAGCTGTTATTTCAATTAACAAAGTATCTCAATCATTCTTCCAATTCTTTGGTCAATTAACAGAATAAAGTGATATAAAACATACACAATATTAAATTTCGATATTTTTAAATTAGTTTTTACATTTAATATGAAAGTAATTTCGATTTTTAACGTATATTTGCAAAATCAAGACAACTCGAAAGTGATTCTAAATTTTTAAATGCAATTTTAAAAACCCAACAAGCCCGATTTAAATGCATTTTCATTATTAACGAGTAATGCATTTTCAAACTCAGCCAATTAACTAAATATTACGATGAAACGTAGTTTGGAAAAGTTTAGTCATTGAATTGACCACCGTTTTCATTTTCTAAGTTAAAGATTTAATTAATAAAAAATAAACGCCCTTTGACGAGCGAAAGGAGAAACAATGAAAAAAAAATCTTACGCAGAATTTGGTAAAAAGACAACAGCTGCTCTATCGAAATCTCCCCCCCCCCCGAAGGCTCCGTTAAAAACAAGGAATTTTCCATTCGTCTGAAGATTTTTGCCACAGCCTTTATTGCGAGGGGAAACAGAATTGGGAGGCTGAGCAAGCAGGAAAGAGAGCCCAGGGCGATGGACGAATGGCGTGTTTGCTTAACCTTTCATCTATGGGCGGCGCCCCGCAGGCCCGCTGGACATGATTTACATGCCGAGCAGCACGGCAGTCGTGCAAGTGAGCAGGAAAACCACCGAAACATCGGCGGAAATTTAGTTGCACACATCTCAGAGCCATCGAAGGCTTGCTGTTAAATAAGCCCATTCACAACAGAAATGACGCAAGTTCCACCAAGAGAAATTATCTGTACAAAGTTCAATGGAAATCTTCAATTAGCAAAATGCTTGATGATGATAATTATCTGTTCGTAGAAAAAAATACTATAACATTCCAATTTTTAAATCGCGCCATTATCTATACAGTTGTAAGTTTTTGAAAGTGATATGGATTTTAAAAGAATGGCTAAATGACTTATAGAGCATTTCATTTTCGATTTGTTTTTTTTTCTAGCACTTTAAGGTAAATAAATGTTTTAATCTTTTTTGACAGATAAAATTTCGCCCAGCAGTGACAAAACGGATAAATGTAAATCAACTCACACAGCTCAAACAAATATTCTTTAACTCTACTCAAAATAAATTTGTAAGAACGAGTTCAAATGTTTCCATTACCGTTTCCTCAAGATACTAATTCATTATTCAAAATATCATTCACAGTTTTGAAAAGTTAGTTTTATACAAAAAGTGCTGTATAAAAAAAATAAGAATTCCACTGAATGAAATAAAACCCGCAATACGATGGGATAATGCGGAGAGTTTGGCTATTAATATTCAAACATGGTAATAATGCAAAAATAGCCAAGTTTATTTTTTAAAAAAATAAAGCCCCAAAATGCTGTTTGTTTCCTTAAAAATATTATTTTAGAATATCAGAATAGAATTTAGAACCACAACTATCAACGTAAAGTGAAAATTAAGTCTACAGGTAGAATAATGTCCAACCGAAAAAAGGATCATTTCACTTAATTGGCAATCACATTTAAAAATTTCTCATGATCATTTAAGCCACATCACGTACATATATACATCACATAAAAAAATCTATAAAAAATGAACATATTCATTCTATTGCGATTCAGCTATAAAACAAAGCAGGAAAGATCAATCCAGTCCATTGTAATTGTTAGTTTTTCACATTAAATCGAAACATTCCAGCAACAACTAAGAAATTTCGGCAACAGTATTCTATGGACAAAACAGGAGACGAAAACACACACTCACACGAAAATAAATAAATATATATGCATGAAAATGTTACACAGTATCCTCTCCAAAATGAACAGGTTCTTTTTCTAACAGCAGGTTCCCTTTTCTGGAATGCCGTTCTCATACGGAATCCTTGGTTTAATAGCACGTTTCCTGCCGGTAAAGCAGTTAATGAAGATACTACATAAGATTTTGTATTACCTTTCTCTGTACCTCAACAGCGGGGGGAGGGGGGGGGGGTAGAGACTTGCGCTTTACAACAGCCTCTTTTTAGTTGCTTGCTTAGAAAACTTTACCGCAAAATTCGCCATGGGACAGAAATAGTTTCGGATCAGTGGAAAGAAAAGTTCAATTCTTCAGTTCCAAGACGTTTTGACAAACAAGAATTGCCCCGGCAGCAAACGAATGATGAAGGTCCCTGTTTGATAATAGAATCGCTTCTTAATAAACATTTAAAGCCCCTTCAGATGAATTCCCTTTGCTTGGCGATCTAGGGGGGCAACGGGGAATGGTAATGGGCAATGAGAGCATCGAATTTATAATCAGGAGAACACTCCTGTGTCTTTTTAAAAATGAATGGAAAAGAATAAGCAGAGTGGGTAGAAACGTTGTTAGATTATCTCTAAATCTAAAACAAATGAATATAAAACGTTGTCCGAAAGGGATCTTTTTTTTATTGAAAAAAAAGTAAAGTGATAGTTAATTTGTCACGGTAAGTGCAGCGCTCAAGTACGTAAAAGAAGAGGCAATCAATCAAATAGGCAATTTCGTCATTAAAAAATTACAATTTAAGGTTTAAAGGTATGCAAAGTGTGCAATCGCGTCATGGGTATCGGTCGAGAACCTTGTTTGGGATAAAAGGTTTCAAACGTGTCATTATCTCGGCTGCTTTTCACAAATAAAGGTTATTAAGGATTTTAAAATATTTTGCAAATAATATTCAGATTTAATTTAATTGACGGCACCAGACATGATGATGATAAATGAAAGAGAAATTACGATCTTAATGAGTGAAACTCTTCAAATTTTCCCCATAAAGTGCTCATGAGATTAATATTCGCCTTGAAAATGTATTTCCTTTTTGCTTGATTGATTTCGACAACGAAGCATTTTTTTTTTCTACAACAAACTATGACGAAGAATCCATTTCATAATTCATAGAAACAAAAGGACACTTGGAGAAATATTTTAGATGATGAAGTGTGATTAAGTGACTTTATAGGGATAAAGAATAAATTCAATATCACCGCACGAGTTTAGAGCTCTCTTTCAAGTTAATTTTTTTTATTGCATTTATAAAATTAGGCATACAGAAAGATTTTATGTATTTAAAATAATAAGAAGAATCCAAAGAAGCAGTCACAATCATTTGCAAATTTTTGTTTCATGTGAATGTTTTTTGCTTGTTTTTTGCTGTTCTGATAAGAAGCAGTTCGTCAAACATGGCAATGATATTTAAAATTATGATTGTATACTAATGATATAGCAGTTTGATTAATTAGCCATGCCTGAAAAGTAAAAAATTTAATCAGTTAAATCTGTTCGGTTGTTGAAGTTGGAGTGAACTGTCCGAGTTTCACATCGCTATATTTCTTAAAAATGGAGATGGAGGAGACAGGGGACTCTTGATGACGTATCCAGAGTTCACGAACTTCATATGAAAGTAAAATCGGCAAAATCGGAACATTAGATACATTATTTAGTGGTTCTGAATTCTCTCAAGCCCCCACCCACACTCAGAGAATGTGCAAAGATGTAGTGGCTTTGCGATTTCTCTTGAAAATGGACGTCGGTTGAGAGAAAAGAATCATTAGTGAAGTGTCCTTAACTTTCATATGGAATTAGAGTTGCGAAATCAGAACAGTGGCTAGACGGTTGGTTATTTGGCTTAGTCATTTTTTAAAAATATATAGATGACAGATGAACAGCTAGTTACTGAAGGCGGATAGTCAATATAAAATTCATCCCATGATTATATATATATAAATGAATTGCAGAAGAGATAATCAACAAAAAGGTATTATAAATATAAGCGATGATTTATTATATTTTTTATAAAAATTACAGGTAAAAATAATAGTTTAATTTTAAATAATAATAATAGTTTAAAGAGCTATGAAAGTATAATCCTTCTAAAGAAATTCATCGATCGATTAGTCGGAGTAGCCTCGATTTAAAATCATGTCCCTTTGATTTAGCTTCAGGATAAAATAAATAAATGCTTAAATTTGTCATGTTAATTCGAAAATTATGGTTAACTTTCAATGGATAAAAATGCCCTTTTTTAAAAATAATTTATTTCTATTCCTAAAACTGACGATGGCACGTACCGTTGGTCCAGTGCATTCGAAAATCACAAAGACTAAGTGTACAATGTAGTTCGACTTGGGATGGCAGTCCAAAATTTCAATATTAAGGTAATAAGCAGTCAATTGAATGCGGTGAATCATCTCCTCTTCGGTAACAACAGCGATAATCCACCATCAATCACTATGATCACTGTGTAGCAGTTGAGTGACACCCGAACCAACAGTACCTTGTTTACGTCAGAGAAGTTAACCGTAGTTTAAATCTTTTCTTATTTTAATGGATATGATAAGATAGCATTATCTCTAGCGAGATAATTATTATAACCAATAACACTGAAAAATTTTCACGTTACTTCCTCAGTACGTGTAACAGACAGGTGACTAACTTTAATTACAAGACTTGACAGGGGATTTATTCAATATTTGATGTCAGCCAAATACTGCACTCGGAGGTACTAATCAAAAGGCATTACCTCGAATTACACTAGTCTCGATTCGGCATGCTTCCTTGTCGGCGAGGTAGGCGAAACATCACGTATCAACATTGGTTAAGAAAGAAGAAGAAAAAAAAAAGTATCCGTCCCGAACTGTTGACCCTCAGCAAGAGAGGATATTCGAAAACGTGAGTGATGGCGATGATGGTTGCTGTCAATAAGAGGAAAATACTGTTTGCTTTGGTTCAGAGGCCACATTTTGGAACTCCTTCCACTTTTTTTTAAATCCCGTATAAATGGCAGGCAGGTTGTCATGTGTGGAAGTCAATAGATTTTCTTCTTAAAAAAATTGATTCATGGAAGCAGTGACCGGTCGTGTGGGAAAAATAGGACACGCGTAAGATTAGTATTTGCAAACCATCATTTTGCGTGAGTTTTGCAACAATCTAATAAAATCAAGTCGGTAAAAAGAACGTTGTCCCCGTTATCATTGTATCTACCGTATTTTGCAGCTATAGCAACTGTTTTCTTAATTAAATCATTTGTTTGGAAGTAGTTCAGGTATGTTCAATGGAATGGGAGTTTCTAAGAAATTAATAACAGCGTTAACTTAGGTTTATTACTCCCCAACCTCTTTTACATAACTCAAACTAAGAGATCTAAAATGATTGGAATTTTTAGTACTAAATCAATTCCTGTAAATATAATAAAAAATTCACTGATTAATATATAAATACATTAACTTTCCAGATTAGAATGTGAAATATCCACAGATTTCCTCAATGAAATACGAACAGTTTGAGCAGCGTATCAGATAAGTAACGATCAATGTGATTAATCGGTCGTTATTTAAAACAAAATATTCATTGCATTGAACATCACATATACACTTCGAATTAAATAAATTGTAAACTACCTATTAATATAAATAATGAAATACTGTTGTTTTAATACAATACTTAAAACCAGGATTACAAGTAAATATTGTTAAAGTACCGCAGCAATTAAGATTACGATGTTTGCGAATATCAAATAATGGCTGATCGAGATTTGACTACATCAAAGAAATTTTATCAGGTCATTTTTATTTAATATTCTCTAATGTTTATCTTAAAGACTGTTAAGAAAAATTTATTACAGCTAAGACTATTTTCAAAAAGGTTTTTTAAGGTAAACCGTAATTAATCCACTAAAAGTTTTTAATGGATTGAAATTTACGATGAGGTTAGCCTCTTCACTAGAATATATCAAGCTTCCAGAAATAAGCAAGGTGAAAGGTGTGAAGTTGGGCTCGACTCTTTCCATTAATTACAGTTTTGTTAACTATTATTCATTATTACTATATATTATGTACTAATTATTACTATGGTTCTATATGAACTTGAAATCTGAAATGCGGGCATCACAGGGAAAATAGCAGCTTTTGCTCCATTAAAAAACTATATTTTAAGCAAAAAAGGATTAAAATTTTGATCGTATAGGATAATCTTTAAGTTTTGTTGTTACATTCAGGGGAAGAAAAAAATTAATCCTTTGTAACCACCACCTGGATCGAAGCAAACCACACGGAAATTTCAAAAGGGATCGTTCGAAGGAAAATCTGTGGCAATCTCCCCCCCCCCCAGCCTTCCTTTTTCCACTGACAAAATTCGAGGGCACCGCTTCTCGCCCCATAAATTCATAACTCCGCAATTGGGTCTTCAAAAGTAAAAGAAGACCGCTGTCCTGACAGATGATATAGAAGAAAACCCTGGACAACTCTGACAAGTTTGGAATCACCGATGTCGACTTTTGATGGATTCGCCAAACGAAGCCGGTTGGACACAGAAGCAGCGCTCTTAGTTTCTAGAATTACATCGTCGGATATCGAAAAAAGAAGCTTATGATGAATGGGCAAGGAGTTAAAGGATTCCTTTGCCGCTTTAATGAATTCTCCGAAGGAAAGAGAGGGGGAAAAGAAAAAAAAAGGAAGGAGGCATCGCCGGCAGCTAGGCTGATCGATTTGCAAAAGAGAAGTGTAGGCATTACCTAGTTTCCCAAGCGTCGCTTTCGATCGGGAGAAAGGGTTATGGGAGGAACAGGTTTGACCGGCAACGCGTACACCGAAAAGTCAATATATTCCTGTGCTGACAGCAGGTCTGCAGAATTCCAACTCACTCAGAAGGGTTGAAGGCGAAATTGCACTTGTCCACCACACGCCCAAAACAAAGTGGAAATGCATCTCCTGACGTAACAGATCAAAAAATGCGATTGCGCGTTCTGCTTTACATGACTTGCGCTCCCTATCCCGTTTTTTTTATTATTATTTTAAATAAAGCATTATTTCGCACGACATGCAACGCACTGGCTTCACATTATATCAATACAAGTAAAAAAAGGGGGGAGTCAACCTGAGCGAGACCAAAGACAAATTTTAATTAATCGTACACAGAAATAATCAGTATAAGAGGGAAAAACAGTTCATTCTGAAATATTATTCTTTAATGTGTTTCAGTTTCCGTTAAAAACAACAATAGATTCGTTGACCTACGATTCACAGTGCGCCGAAAGATATGCCAACATAATGATACTACAATGGAAATATGCATATATTTACTGTGGTTTTATGTAACATAAACCGCCAATATCGAATCCCGCCATAAAATACAAAGAAATTCGCAGACTTTTCAAATGCAGGTTTTGCTAATGTTTGCTATTCATTTGAAGACAGCAATTATATAAATATATTTTCAGTTATCCCGTCTAAATTCATTCGATCTAACATAATGCAATGTAACATTCAGCATGAAGAAGGACATTTTTTTTTTCCCTTCAGAAAATCGGAATTTACAAGACTAGTATCTTCACAGTCATAATTTTTCTTGCATACAATAGTCTTTTGGCTAAAACCTTTTTAAAAAACGAGAAACTTCCACTGCTTGCTCCTTTTGAAGTTAGAATTGAGATCACAGTAAAGAGATTTCAAGCAAGTAATATCTGAGATAAACTATGGGAAAAATGAATCAAACGAAAAAGTAAAAAAAATCAAGATAAACGAAAGAAATGAAGGCACACATTTCGTGGCTCACTACAAGTGAAAAATTTCTTTTTAATAAAAATTTTAAAATTTTATAGCTTTCTTAAAATTTTTTTTTTCCATACTTTAGTGTATTTTAAGCCAACTTAAAATTATGCGACATTTTGGTAGATTTTATAACTAATCTTTATTTTTGTTTCTAATTATAAGCTGAACCCATTTTTCAAAAAATTCATTTAAAATATCACAGACAAAATAGGACAGCTAACGAAACATTAAATTGAAAAGACTACAAATAGTTTAATAATAAAGTAGTTTAAATATAAATAAATAGTATATATTATAAATAAATAATATATTTTATAAATTTTTAAATAAAATAGTTTAATATAAATAGCAGCCCTGATAAATGTTTTCGTTGCTAAAAGTTTGAATTGCAATGATTACAGATTTTTTTTTCTTCAAATTTTAAAATATTTCTTTTTTTAATTTATACGCCATATGTACTAGAAATGAAAATGCAATTCAAATTTTTCAATAATATAAATCAATACTTGAGAAGTAGGAGTGGTTAATTGCTTTCACTCAGAGTTCAATTCACTTACTGGCGAATTTTGAATTCTTAAAGATCTGAATTTCATTTTTTGTTTTGGAATTTATCGCTTACTCAAAAAATTTGTTTCTTTACATTGTACTTTGTTTATACCAATCACTTGTTTAAATCTTCAATTTTATCCATCGCCCTGATCACAAATAACAGCTAATTAAGTTTAGATATTTCAATTGAAAATTACTTAATCAGATAGTGTGGTTTTCAAATTATAAAGTACGACAATGGTGACCATAGGTAATAACGTTCGAATTTAATATTAAAATGAACGAATCACCTAATTGGTCACCGAAGAGGATAAGTAATAGTAAAAGAGAACGTGTGAGCTCTCAAGCAGATCACTCAACGTGGAGATATCAAATTTGATGAAAAATACTTTTTTTTAGGGGAGGAGGGAAGAATGGATACCTAGCACGATTATTTTGAAATATTAACTAGAATATTAATCGATAAAACCTCAAGCAAAATTCTGCCCCCCCCCAAATAACTTTAGAAAATATCATTGAAGGAAAAAAAAAAATCACATTCAAAAGATCATTTTTTTTTAATGATGAAGATTTAGTTGTTCAATTTTTCTAAAATTGTAAAAATTTTTATCATTTTTTTAAAATTTTTTAAAAATATTTTTTTAATGATACATTCCATTGTTGTAAAGGCATTCAAACCATCTTCATTGCGAGATTTTTTTAAATGCCGTAGAAGAAAGATCTTGTTCCTTATATGCATAGTTACATAAGGAATAAGAAAGTGTAAGTTACCATATGATTAAATACGAAAGTTCATGAGCAGAGTAAACAGGGCAGACGCAAGATTATCGAAATAACATGGCTTCAGTGCCTGTCACCATTTCATAAAAATAACACGATGAGGGAACCAAACATCAATTCATAATCGAAATTAAACAAAATCCATTTTCTCGGCAAATGAGCGGCTCCTCAAAGTCCATAAATATTACCCATTTCAGCGTGACAGTTTAGTTTAGTTATATTAACGTCCCGTTTGAAGCAACACTTGGACTATTTTGGGACGGACCTCGTCATTTTGAACCATGGTCAGATGACGAGGACGACACCTGAGCTGGCAACCCCCTCACCACACCAGCGGGACGACGTTTGGTCAGGACGGATTTAACATGCAACAGACCCCCTTACACGACGGTTCTTCGGTGGAATCGGGTTTCGAGCCTGAAACCCTCCGGTTCCGAAGCCGAGACCTTACCACCAGGCCACCGCGGCCCTTCAGCGTGACAGAAATCAACATTCGAATGATTAACATTTTGAATTGCTCATTTGGGTAAGAAGCGGAGCAATTTTTTTTCGACATTTTAATTAAAAAAATCAAGAGATATCTTTATAACGTCTCTCCACATAACATTTGAGCATTAAATGTGTCTTCCATCATTTACAAATGTAAAAATTATCTGAATGATATCAATTTAAATAATCGCGCAACTATCGCCTCACGCCTTCGCTTCATTTTGAACAACAGAAATGTTGTTCTGACAAAATTGGCTGGTTTGAAATTCAAGCCATTTTCATAGTTTCCTCAATTATTCAATCACGTGACTTTTTTCCATTGTTCCGAACTAAGGAAGAGAGAGTTTTTTTGAGGTTATCCGACTAGGTTCAGAGAGGATTTTTCGAAAAAACAAATATTTTAATGTTTATATGATGCAAATTTTTTTTTTAAATATAAGGATGAAATGATGAATAAAAGTGAAATTATTTAAATATATATATTTAGCTTCAAAAGAAAAAGCATATTTTGATGTACATTTTACTATTTATTTACAAACACTAAGATTGTTCATAAAAAAAGAAATTATTATAATTTTTTTTTAATTTTTCTTTGACATAACATGTGTAACATATTTTAAGAGAGTAATTAACTATTATCTAAGAATTATACTCAAAAATAAAATGAGTGGAATACATGAAATGATATACATTTTGGAATTTTTTTTTCAAAAATATTTACATTAAACAATCATAAAACAATTTCTACAGCAATCAACATCGAATCCATAATTCATCGTATTCTGCATAACATAACGAACCCTAATTATAAATTTCATCAAGATAACTTGATTATTTTTTGAGATATGACGATATTCATACAGTAGAATTATGGAGAAAAAAAAATTCTTCAGAAAATGCACCACAAGTTTTTAAATGCTTATAAATAAGCATCAACGCATATCAATAGTTTGCAATAACTTAGCTTCTAATTGACATAAAGACAAAATAAAGATATCACTGGAAACAGAAATGCACTTATTTTTTGAAACTGCAAATAATAATAGACAAATAAATAATGTGAATTTTTATTCAAATTCAAGTTTTTAATGTAATCGGATACTTTAAATATCTGCGTTTTAGTTATATTAGCGTCCCGTTTGAAGCAACACTAGGGCTATTTTGGGACGGACCTCGTAATTTTGAACCACGGTCAGATGACGAGGACGACACCTGAGCTGGCACCCCCCTCACCACACCAGCAATAGGACGTTTGGTCAGGACGGATTTAACGTGCAACAGACCCCCTTACACGACGGTTCTTCGGTGGAATCGGGTCTCGAACCTGAAACCCTCCGGTTTCGAAGCCGAGACCTTACCACCAGGCCACCGCGGCTTTCTTAAATATCTGCGTAATTCACCTGATAAAAAATAAAGTGAAATTACAGTACGGCGGAAATGAGAAGATAGATGAACCGGACAAATACGTTTTTGATATCAAGTGACTTGATTTTTTTAAGACGCCAACTAACCTGCACAAACTAACCTGCAGACGCCAACTAACTGAATAAATGTTAGACTTTTAAGTTAATTCGGCTTTAATTTCTATTAAAGTGTGATGTTTAAAAATATTTTCTAGAGGAAATTAGGAATATTAAGTTTGGCATAAAAGATTTTAATGGAAAAAAAAAATCAAAATTCCCAGGAAACGAACTGATTACCAAAAGCGACTAATAACAATAATAAAGATGACAAAAGAATCCTGTCAATTCTTAGTGAAATAGCGCTTATCATTTATATAGTGAAACTGAAAGTTAGTAAATTAGCAATGCCATAAAAATTATTTCATTTTCATTTTGAAATGTGAATTTTTTTTTTAATTGCTTGCTTTAGAATTCATATATCAATTGACATTCACTCAACATTTTAAGCGTGACATAGAAATAAGTACTCAATTAGTTGATAAGTATTTTTAGAATAAATGCTTAATACTTCATTATAAAAGAGCAACGAGACAAAAAATACGGAAGTTTTCGAAATATTAAAAACAGACACCTTCATTTCGTCAACCAAGTACATGAATTTGTTAAAAGAATAGAAATGAAAGAACAAGAATTTCAGACAAATTGTTGATTGAGAAAAGTATTTTTATTCAAAAATTAATACACTTTTTAAACAAACTTGAAATTAGCGAAGAAAAAAAAAGAGAGAGAGAGAGAGAGATGAAGCACTAAGATTAAATTTTAATGCAATATTACTTTAATGATCTTGTTATTACGTGAAATACATGATTACATTGCTTATAAGAAAAAAATATTAAACTAACCTAATGTTTCCTTATAATGCCTTTTTTATTTACAGTACTATCGTTTTTGAAAGATTTGAACTTTCTTAGCCTTCGTGTAAAATGTCGGTGGCTACAGTGAAAAAGCTCGTATTATTAAGAATGTTTACTATCATCATTAGTAAAACTCGCTTTTGCCGTACATAGCTTTCATTCTAAAATTTAAGGAAACAGGAAGAACGTGACCTTCGTGTGAAGTTAAAGAGCGATTTCCAGAAGGGGAGACCTTGGCGTTTTGATGCCATTTCAGATAGAAGCAGGGCCGTATCGAGTTCAATCACAGAACGAAATTATTAACACAACCAAAGAATGCATTTATCCGGGTGTCACGATCGTTAATGGATTATGCAAATGCAGCAGTAAAGATAAAAATGAGATTTCCAACAAGAATAACAAAAACTTCCCAAGGTGTGGGTGGGGGAATGAGCCAAGCCAACATGTACTCTTGACGAAGAATGAGATCGGAAAAAGGTTAGAGGAGAAAACAAATACAAAATAAAACGAAAAGAGGGACCCCCTTTTTTCCTTGCAAGGAACAGATCAGAGGGAAGCTAGGGTCCACTGCAAGCAAACACTATTTGCGCCGAGCACGCCTATCTGGCGGGGCGTACGGGGCGCTTTTAATAAGATGGGCACAAAATAGAGAGGGGGGGGGGTGATGCTCCGTTCTGATAGGGAGAAAAGATTTCTTAAAAAAAAAAATAGCAGCGGTTCAGTGGCCTGCGGGTTATGTGCATCCCATTCGAACAGCATGAGGTCCGAGGATCAGGTTTGGCTCCGAAAGAACCTCGCAGACAGGTTTTTATGCCACTTCGCAAATGAATACTGCGCCCCGCCATACAATCTGATAGCGTTCACCTGAGCTCTATTTTGAAATAGGTTTCCGATGGCAGTCGAGTGCCTTTCTCCGGGCAAAGGGTTTGTGAAGCTTTTGAAATGCATCCATGTGCTCGCCGTGAAGTTTCAAAATGCTTTGAATTTACATGGACGGCAAAGGAATAAATGTCAGGAGAGCGGCAAATTCGCAAGCTTCTCGATTTAATCTCACGATGAAACAATACTTGTATGATGTTTCGTTGTAATAATAACCTTTAGCCGAGAAGAAAGCGTCGTTCAGAGAAAAAGTAATATCGAAACACGCTTTCAAGATCTTTCGAGTAATAAAAATTTATTCATTAAAAGACGGATAGATTAAATGTCAATGGTATGTGGCAGAGTAATCTGCCTTATTACTTATTATAGAATGACCCCACTCGAATGTAAAAAATTTTTTGTATAGGCATTTCAGACTATTTCCATGAAAGTTTTTTCGACTAAACTTAGTCAATGCTTTGCTTAGCTAATGAAAGGTTATAGAAATTAATATTAGAAATGACAATGCGAGAGAGAGAGAGAGAGAGAGAGAGTTCGTTTGTCGTGTCACCTAAACTTCCATTCAATCAGGAACTCGGACGTCAAACAGAAACTTGAATCGAGCACGATATTAGGCTTAATCGCAGCCAGACATGTAATCGCTAGGATTTGCATCGTTAAAGTAAGGAACCGCTATTTCATCAATATGAATTTCTTCAAATAACTAGAAATTCTATGAAATAATTTTAACGGTAGCGAATAGACACTTTAATTCACTTAAATTGACTCGAATAATAATTTTCTATATCCATTTTATTCATATGCTTCAGTTTTATTAAATAAAAATGTAAAATTTTAATAAATGTTTTCCGTATTAATAGCTTAATAGCCAGGAAAGTCGGTATTCTGCGAACAAACTGGTCGCCAGAGGTGACTAGTTTCATAAAACATTAACTAAATATGACAAAACTGAAATGTGACATACACAAAGGCGTTCCTATATAAAATGGGAATGGGGCATTTGCGCTCAATAAATTATTCCCTACTCCTATTGCATTGTAGGTTTACTGGGATTTGGACCTTTGGCAAGAAAACTTGGCGCGCCCATTTATTGGCAAACCCAGTTCCGGTCGGGCTAATTGATGATAATGAAATTGCAGAAGTAAAATACACAGCATCCTGTGAAAATATTATTCCTGGAATTTTCATTTTGGAAATTAAATAAAGGTAGAAATACAAAGATAAATAAAAATCACAAATATTATTTTCAAGTACAGGGCTAGAAAAAAAATTAGAAAACACAATAATAATGTTTTCGTAGCTTTTTCCCCTCTGGATATTTTCATAACTGTATTTTTTAAATATATATATAATTCAGAAATCCATGCTATTTTGTCTGCATTTTTTTTTGTTTGTAAAAATTTTATTTGATCTTGCATTTATGAGATCTTGCACATACATAATATCTTGTAATAAATGATAATTAATTCTATTATTAATAGAAAAATAAGACTGTTTTTATCAGAAAAATAAATAGCGGAATTAAATGCATTTAAAAAGAAGTAAGATATAAGAGAATTTATAGCTGTTTTATTTACTAATATTTAAACAATCACATATTTCTGAATGAATTTTCTTGAAAATTGCTATTATCTATACTCATAAAAGGGGGAAAAATGTATGTGTATGTATATAAATTACAATAGTTCACTTAGCAATATCTTTATTTTCTGAAGTAATATATTTCAGATTTGAAAGAATTTCAGTAGTTATTAACATTTTCTTATTAAAAATATGTAAAAATTTTTTCGACTAAACTTAGTCAATGCTTTGCTTAGCTAATGAAATGTTATACAAAGGTTTTTTTCCTCCTGAGAATTAACCAGCAGCTGTTTTTAAAATTATTAATATGATTCCTATCATTTATTTTAGCCAGCCAAAAAGCTTATTATTTTGCAAAAACTTATTTGAACAGCTTTAACGTCAAAAATACATTAGCTCATTTCAAGTATCAGCTTGTGAAATATATATACATAAAAGCATACATACATATAGAAAGAACTAAACATTATTGATATCCATTTAAATTTGAATTTAAAGCCCTTT
>JAPMOR010000744.1:0-18451 GCA_026543865.1 Argiope aurantia
TTTTTTCCAATTTAATTTATAATCATGTGATTAATTCAAACAATAAAATAACATAGTCAATTAATTTTAACTATTTAATGAAACTAAAAATAAATTCCTTAAAAAAATTAATGAATAACACATGCAAAAAAAAAAAGGCATAGATCGTCAAAGAAACAATTGAATGTCGACTTTTAATCAAAAATATCTAATGTTTTTAACATCTACATTGATAAAACTTTATCTATTAAATTATTTACAGAGAAGAAACAAAGCTTTTAAAACTTATTTCCGCAAACTCCATTAATTTAGAACAATATCTTTCGATGACAATAAATTAATATTTTTGATTATACTAATAATTATATGTATTATTTCAATACTTGTTTTGTAACTGACTCTTTAAAAAGAAACATCAAACATTTTCATTTATTAATTACTGATTGTTACAATATTTGTTTAAAATAATGCTGAAAATGAAGGTAAACATATGAAAGTGTAACCTGCAACATATTTTAAAACTCACCAAATAAATAAATACTTCAAGATATTCTATTTTTTCAATAATTTTTAAAAACCAAGTTTTTGCTTCCAAAATATAAAAAATGTATTTCGGAATTACCCCAAAATTAGGACATTTACATTTGTGACTTTTTTGAGGACGGGGAGGAGGGTATTTACTAAGGAAACATTACAATGTCTCTCAGATAATTGGGTAAAAAGTAATTTTAAAATAAAGGTAAAAGTATAGAAAGTTTGTACTACAATCTGAGTATTGGACTTAAGAAAACTAGTAAACTATATAGACAGTGCCCTGTCTAATAAAAAACATTCTTTTAAATTAAATCTAATTTTGAAATTAAATAAGCCAGCTGGAGTGATCTTCCCAAAACTTCATCGTTATGTTATAATAAGGGAGTTATCTCTTTCCCTATTCCCACATAAAATTGCGGATCTAGGATAAAGGCTTGTATCTTTATTATAACATTCGCAAAGAACGGTTATGAAATATAAATCTTTGGCTTAAATGTAGTGTTCTTACTGAATCTATCGAGTGATTTTCGATGGTTTTTTTAGAAGGATTACTCTCTAGCATGCTGTTAATAGAAACCGAAAATTAAATATGTGTTTTAGACGAATTTTTTCCAAACTCCATTGAAAAGAAAATTTTATACAAAACTACAATTGTTGTCAAAAATTCATAGAGTACTTGTGAAAATTCTATTTTTGATATACGGAGCAACAGATGGTCAACCCCTTGACTGATTTGGTTTCGAATGAGATAGATATCTATACATAAAATGTTAAATCTTTGTACCAAATTTTATCTATCTAGCTCTATTCCTTTTATCATGTTAATTTATATTAGCGCAACTGGACAGATAGACTATATCTGAATTAATTTCGATCAAAATACGGTAGAAAACAAATTTGGTGAAAATACCATAAACCAAATATCATTTGTCTAGCTCAAAGCTCTATTGAGTTATCGCGTTCCAGGACAAACAAACAAACAGTGAAACTTTATGCAAATTTTTTTTTCTTTTGTACTCACTGAGGTTTAAAACGAAGACATTCGTCAAAATCTCAAGTCAAATTTTTTAAAGATTATAATACTTACTCTTTATTTCGTTAATGAGAAAAAAAAATTAATTAAAAAATAAATAAAAATTTTATTGTTGTTGTTTTAATGTTGGCTATTTGTTTATTGCTAGTGCTTAGATTGCTAGTGATTTTGTTTATGTTTGTGATGTACAAAGAATTAGATTTTAGGTGCTTTATATAAAACCTTATTATTTAACTCTTTACGCTTTTTTACTTATTATGTTCACCTGTACTCAAGTAACCCTACAGACTTCCTAAGAATGGATTTCGTTCAAAATTTTAATGAAATCTTCAAATTTAGCATAAAATCCATGCACCAAATTTCGTCCATGTAATTCAAATCGTTTTTCAGTTATCATGTTCTAAAAACGTTTTCAAACTCGGGAAGATCTGAAACATACACAGTAATCAAAATCATGACTTTCATTTTACTTACATTTTATTTTATTTATTTATGTATTTTTTCGGGAATTATAATTGTATGTACTATCTACATGTACAAAATTTGGTGCATGGTTTTTATACTAAATTTGTAGATTTCTATCAAATTTTTAACGAAATCCATGCTCTGGAAGTCTGTATGGCTATTTGAGTACAGGTGACCACGATAAGTACAAAACGTAGAGAGATAGATAATAAGATTTTATAGAAAGCACCTAAATTATAGTTCCAAATCATATTTTAAATAATATCTAACTGCGTTAAATCAAAATAAATGTAATTTGGTAGGTAATTTTGTTACTAAAATTGCAATCCTGTTTTTCTGTTATATTTGGGATTCGGGATACAATCTGTAGTAGAAACCGTTCCTAAAATACATATGCAGTTTGCATAGCTATATTAAGAAGCACAATGCTCTCATTCACGGGCTCTGAAAATAAAAATTTGAATACCCGTGATGTATACGACCTTTATTAAGGTCCATTTTTGTGGTAGGAGGAGGGATGATAACATCATTATTAGAGGGTATACGAAAAAGTTTCAGGGAGACAATTTCTGTTAACATTAAGTTTAGCTGCGTTTCTTATTTTTATTTTGAAGTTAAGATTGCGACTTAAAAAAATATTTTGATTAGTATGAATATTACAGCAAAAATCCACAAAATTCCTCGAATTACAATAAAATATCTCCATTGATATGATGTGGAAGTTTGAAGAAATCGTAATACTTGAAAACCACTGATAAGACTTTAAATTAATACTTTAAATTGACTTTCATGCAAATATTTGTCTCTTCAGAAAAAAATTTCACTTTCCATTTGACAGGTTATGAAGATAAAATTTGCAAAAATGCAAATTTTAATTTTCTCATCTTTGGTTTTTAAAAAATTCAGTCGGTAAACTGGAAGACGTTGAAAAATTTTGTTTATTAAGCAATAAAGTAATAAAAAATACAGCTCTTCCGTTATTTTCCCATCAACTTTATAAAAATAGAGCTACGAAAATGAAAGAAGATGAGAGAGAATGTAAATAGCATGAGTATTATAAATAATTGTCACAAGCAAGGCTTAGAAAATTTAAAGAATATTCATACTTCTAATTCAAAAACTGAGTGCATGACAATTTATTAAACTTGATTAGTTATTATTTTGAAAATTTTCTCCTAATTAAAATAAATAGCAATGGATATCTACGAAAATAAATGTATTTAGTATAGTCATTAAGTGCCTGAAAATAAATAAAATGACTGAAGTAATAAAAAGTATTACTATAACATTAAAATCTTGAAAAATTAAAGAATTGACTGGAAATAAAATTGATTTTACTGAAAGGTACAGGTGAACACGATAATTTCAAAACATAAAAAGCTAGATAGATAAATTGTGATAGAAAGATTCAGCACATAAAATATAGATACGCATCATATTTAGAACTGAGTCCGTCAGGAAATTAACTATCTGTCTTTACTTTAACATACATATAAATGCAATAAGTTAAGTCACAACAAATTAAATAAATTAAATTTAATAGATTATTTTATTACTAAAATTGTAATCCTTTCTTTTTTATGTTATAATTCGAATTCTGGTTTCAATCGTTAGAAGAAATTATCTCCAAAAATGCATATACGGTTTCTCATTACTTTCATATACGGGCCTCTGAAAATAAAAATCTGAGTTTTCATGATGTTTATGACTTTTCATGTTATGTTTGGTGTCGATGAAAATTATTCAAGAAAACAGGTTTATATAGATCGAAAAAGTAATTAATAAATTAAATTTGATAGATTATCGTGTTAGTATCACGGAATTTTTCCATTACAGAAACAGATTTTTCAAAATATTGGACCCAATATGCCTTTAAGTGAGTGTCAAATTCCATTCCGATATTTTCAGTAATTCTTGAGGTATAAATTAATTTTGTTTGCTTAAATTATGTAATAATTAAGTAATAGTTATTCAGTAATAGTTAATATTACTATGTGTTCCCTGCTTTAAAATCTTATATAAAGATAATTTTTAAATTAAAGTTATTTTTCTGAAATTCTTATTCTATTATAGACTTCATAAATAGAAAATTTTATTTTGCATAAAAAAAGTAATTTTACACAACCCAGAAGTTTTATAATTTCACAACTATCTTAGCCATAACTTCAGAGTTAAATTTATTAAAATATTTGATGCGTTTAAATTATATGCTTATACTTTACAATACATATATGCACATATGATATTTTGCGTTACCAGTTTTACCTACAATCTGCTTTAATCCTATGAGTCCTGACAGCCCCATTCGATAGGCGCCTGCTTCAGACGCCTATCGAATGGGGCGATTTCGGGCGGTCATGGCTCATATGGTAAAATATTTCTTTGGTATCAGCATTCAAAAATTTTAACTTATACATAATAAAAAACAATGAAATATGTAATTAACTGACATCAAATTATCAGTATCAATTAGATGACATCAAATTATAGGTATCATCAAATCAACATTTATTTAATTAAAAGGATTCTTGATTCATGGATTCAATAATTTAATTGAAATA
The DNA here is from genome assembly GCA_026543865.1 of Argiope aurantia. NCBI lineage: Eukaryota > Metazoa > Arthropoda > Arachnida > Araneae > Araneidae > Argiope > Argiope aurantia. Next base: position 4,573 of record JAPMOR010000744.1, read on the forward strand.
TTTATACAAAATCTTGTTCCAATTGCATTGTAAACTCTATCATAAATTCCACGCATTCTTTATAGCAAATATCTCAAACTCATATTAAACAAGGTTTATATAGAAGACAAAAAAAAAAAAAAACTCTGGAAATGTTGGCTTATTTTAAAAATGTCATATAAAAGAAGAAAGACAAACTGATATCAATGCTTCCTTCTTTGCTCGATACATCTTCAACTACCCTCATTCCTATTTCAGGAAATAAGTTGTGAATAGTATTAATTTCAAAATGATACAAGGTGAATATCAGTAATTCTCTATCTGACAGTGAACTTAATTCATGTCACGTGAAAATAATTGCTCATATCTATAATTACTTCAGAAAAGGGAAATAATTTTGTATTTCAGTTTCAAAACTATCTGCGAAATATACATGCTATGTCTATGGAAAAAAATTTCAAGAAATGAATAAAACTATAATTCCAAAGATTTTAAATCCTGAAACTTTTTCCATATACAACTCTCAGCCTTAAAATGTTTTTTCCCCCTGTATATTTTTGATACCATGCAGTTTCTACTAAACTTGGTCTGTTAAAAGAATTGAACTATGAATTTTAAAAATTACAGTAAAAATGTATTATTTACAATTTTATTATATAGTGTTATGGCTACTGGACCATTAAAATATTTACTGTGGCTCAGACTGTTGTTTTGAGGAATAAGATATGTGATAGCTTAAAAATGAATAATTTTTTTTCACATTTTCTTCCCTCAAATTTCTAAAAGCATTCAGTAATAGAATTACAAACTTGTATGATAAATGTATGCTTGCATACTTCTAAAAATTCTCATCAGAAATGGTATTCAAAGCAAATAAGATTATTCTAATGATTATCACTACCACTGCTTTTGCCATACACAAAAATTGTTATTAATAATAATGTTCTATATTATTTAATGTGGTTTCTCATCCTGAGTGTTGAAAGAAATTAAAAAGTAATGAACATATATATATGTGTAGTCTCTTTCTTAGTGATTTTATTAAAATTTTATGTTATTAATATAAACATTTTTAAGAGACAATTATTGATAGATGTGTTTATGAGAATATATTTTCTAAAATTAAGTTCCATTTCTGTTATTTGTTAGCATGCGTGCAGAAGTTTTCTCTTAATATTTCACCTTTCTTATTTCATGCCATACCATTGAGAATAGTACAGCACATATAAACCTAATTACATTATACAGAAATAAAAGAGGAGTAATGATTTTTTGCCAGTCTTCCTTGTATATTTCAGGTAGCAAAACATATACTGATATAAATCTTTAAATAAAGTATTTTTTAGATTTTAAATTTAAAAAAAAAAGACAACTCACATAATCATAAAAATACATTTCTTTCTTTTTTTTATTGGTTCTTTTATAATATATAACTAAGTATCGTTTGATGTAAAGTAAACATTTTTTTTCATTTAATATATTATTTATTTACATACTATTAAAATTATTTTACTGTCAGACAAGGAGGAAGCACAAAATTTATCACTTTTGATCCTTTTTTTAAAAAAATAACATCTATTATAATAATAATAAAGATGAATGAATGTGTATTAACTCTCTATACTCCACATCATTTGACCTACAGTGTCAAATATGGGATATAATTGAAATTAAGTACAACCAATATCCTGACAAATCAGCCATTTCGGCAAAGACATCTAATAAATAATAAAGTTGATAATTTTAAATTCCAACACGATTTTTTTATTGGCTACTTTTCTATACTAAATTTAGATGAATAAAATCACAGCTTTTGGCATTTATACTTTATTTACATGAACTTGATTTTACAATGATCAAATTCTGATTATACATTAATATTTAGAGTTCTAAAACATTATCATAAAATCCTAGGATTTACAAATTTTTCAGCAAATAAAAATATTGAAAAGTATTTTTATTAATAAAAACTAACATTTTCATTTCAAATTATAAAATCTCAGTTTATATATATATATATATATATATATATATTTCTATCATAAACATTAATAGGTCAAAGAAAACTCCAAAGGCATTGAGCTGACAATAAATATAAATTAATAAAAGGAATTTTAAGTTACAGAAATCCTTTTCTTGCATTTGTTCTTCTAAAAAATATGTTTCATATTTTATTTCATAGATACATGTTAAGAATTACATTTTCCTAGATTTAGTTTTTTTTCTGAGAGTTAACCTATTAATATCAGCTTTTGTTAACATAATAGCAAAACATTGAAAGATCATTTTTTTTTCATGCAAGCATAATGCATTTTTGCATGTTATATGGCTTGTATGCGTGTGTATGTATGTAAACAAACATATTGTTGAAACAAACGCATGTTTAAATTATTAAAAACTGACTGAAGATTAAAAACAATTATTTTATGTTGCTATCCAAAGGTTATTGCCAAAATAAAGACAACAACAAAAAATATCTAGAAATAAGATTAAGAAAGTGAATAAGGCTTTTAAGTTGGCTGTTAATTAATAAGTTTATAAATAACAGAAAAAAATTTAAGAAAAAAATATTATATTTTCAATTCCTATAAGAGGATTATTTCAGATGCAAATGAAAAACACTTTAATTGAATTTTCATTTCCTATTACTCAAAAAAATTTTCAGTACATTTCAGCTTACATTAAATAAAGCTTCCCATACTTAAAAAGGTTCTTGAACATCCATGAAAATTAGTTCTCCATGCCAATTTCAATGCAGAATTGATTACTTCAACTGCATCTAAAATACTTAAAAGGAACTTTCCTAAAAGTTAAAAGTTTAAGAGAAAGCCAGAAAATATCTAGACAATCACTTAAACCCAACCATTGGGAATATTATTCCTTTATTAGAAGACAAAATAAATAAAATGGGATTTTTAAAAATACAAGCAACATGAATACTTAACAATTTTTTCAATGCTTCAAAGCACACACTTCAATATCTAGAATTCACATCATAATCTTTTAATTTATATTACAGATTTAAATTCCACATACTTACTAGTAAGTCGGGTTCTCCATCCTTACATCAATGCAACATTGAAAATTCTCATTTGATTGTTACTGAAACTGATATAAACAAGGAATTTTCCTAAAAGTTAAGAGCTTAAGTGAAAGCCAGAAAATGTCTAGACAATCACCTAAACCCAACCATTGGAAATTTTATTAAAGTTTAAAATATTAATGGCGTACAGTCCAATTCCCATTTTTTAAAAATTACTTAAAGAAATGTAGTGACCATACAATGCTGATTCAAAACAAAACTGTATTCAAAACAAATCTAGCATTTTAAAAATTTAAGCCTGCAGTTATTTGTACAAACATTAAAGCTCTAAAAGCAAGTATATCGAAATTTTCAGTCAATGATAAATTGTTTAATTTTTGATACACATAGTAACTAATATAAACACCACAATTAAAATCATCTATTTGTTTTACACGAAGTGGAAAAACAATCTGCCAGTGGCTATTTGAATTGAGCGAATTATTTAATACTGTACACCAACGATTTATTAATGTTGAGGTATCCTTATCTGGCTTATAACAAAGCGGGTCAAAATATTCAAATATTTTATTTTTCAAATCTGCTATAATTAAAGTCCAATGGGAATTTCAATTTACAGAAATTATAAGAAAATCAAAATTTGCTATTTCTCGAATCCAAGGAAATTGAATGTTTTTTTGATTAAAAATCAAAAGAGAGTGTAAAGATTCTACAGCTTTAAAATTTGTGAATCTTCTACAAAATACAAAATTAAATGCATCAATGACTGAATCGTATAGCCTACTTTTTTTGAAATTGGACGATATTGATTTAAGATATTTTTCTTCTTTGACAGTAACAAATGGATCTAAAGATTTTAACATATAAAATGAAAGATCAATATTATTAATAGTTAATATTGTAGCAGTAGGATTTGTGACATTAAAATTATTAAATCTATGAAACACATCAATATTAACACATTCAGAACTTTTAACATTAAAGGATTTTAAATCTGCCTCTTGCTCAGAAAGATTATTAGATTCATCAAGAAGTTCTTCATTTAATTTTTGCTTCTTATTGCAATTTTTACGGGCCAAGCAGTTCCTTTTTTTTCTATGAGAAGTTTTAAAAAACTTAATCTGTAAATTAATTCTTTGACTAGGTGCAACATATAATTTAGGTGTAACAGAAGCCAGATTATTTTTAAGATTCAAAACCCCACGCATACCAGCTACTAAATTATTCAAACAACTAACTACATTATTTAACATGATTTTTTTAATCTGTGGAATTTCTATTAATTCTAATATTTTCGAACATAACTTTTTGCACTCTGCCTCCTTTGATCTGCACTTCTCATTAGTAGATAACATGTTGGGATTTAATTTTTCACTCAAAATATCAGAATTAATTGTAATACTATTTTCTTCATCAAATTTATGCAAATCATCAGTTGTGTACATATTAGGTTTGGAAGACAAATGAATTTTATGTATGTGCTTGCAGAAATTGCTACAGTCTTCACAAGAGCAATGATACAAATGACTGCACAATACCATACAATTAATATTTGTACATTTAAAGCTGCAATGACCCAATAAAACACAAGTATCTGCAATTTTTCTTGCTACATATATCTTTCCTTTTACAGATTGAGATTTAACCTCCCAATGATTGTCATATTCAGAGACATCTGTATTCTGAATCTTTACAGCCCTGTCATGTTTATCTTTTAAGTTTTAGTGAACTTGGAATGAGTAGGAATATTAATAACATTACAAGAATATTTTAAAAATCGATCCATTTCCATTTTCAAAAGAGTTGAAACAAGATCATCTATTCGCCTATTATACTTACGCTCAAGATATATTGTTTTAACTGATTGTGAAAAGATTCGCAAGAATTATTAGTATTGGTATTACCATGTGGAAATCGTTTGAAACAGGTTGCCCATAATTCTTTTCTCCCAGAATAATTTCTAACAAAATAATCAATAAAATTTTGGCATTCATTTGAATTGCAGTCGATAAACATTAAAAGTTTATTTTCAAAATTTATTTCAGATACTTCCTTCATTATTTTTAATAACTCGTGTAACATTTTTTGAAGGCGAAACTTGTCACATACTTTTGAAGTTAACTCCTTTTCCAAGCACGAAAAACGTGCCATTGGCATAGTAGATGCTTTATATTTGGACCAAATACAGAATTAAATGCTTTAAAAGAATAACTATCATCATCGGTCATTACAGTATTTACATTCAGGTCAGGAATCCTACAATGTAAACTTGAAAATAAAGCAATTAAGGTATGGTAATCTAAATCATTAGTGATAAAATGTGCAACTGACCATACTCATCCTGAACATGCAGAGAAAGAAGATAAAAGTTATAAAAGTTTGTGTCATGAGTTGCATCAAAACAAAGAATTTTATCTGAATGCTTAACTAACATATCCTTTTGTGCTTTAGTCTGTAAACCTAATGCAAAAGAACTTTTATAGTTTGGCAAATTATCTAAATGTGCAGGGCCCAAAATTGTTTTCGACTTCTGTAATTTGAAAATTAAAATAGGATTTATGGCTCTTTCCTTAATTCCTCTACTATACAAGAAACAGACATGGCATCATTGGCTGGCTGAATTGAATTGCGTAAGCGCCTTAAATAATTCTGCATAGTTTTACGAGATATGAAGGCTTCCTTTGTAGGAAAAAAAATTCTATTATCTCGACATCCTACATCGCCACGTAATAAATTTATAACTTTTGAAAAGGGAAAGGAAAGTAATAAGTAAGATTTAATTAAATCGCGTGAACTTTCTTTAAGGGAGTGATATTTAGTGTTCTCGTAACTGACTTGATGGTTATGAATGGAATAATATGTAACCAATATCAAATTCTTTTGTTCACATATGCAGATCTCAACAGGACAACTTATATTGAAAGGAATTACCCCCTTTTTATTTTTACATTTACCGTTTCGCTCTCCCCTTAAATTAATCCTTGATTGATATGACGGATGAAAAAATTGACAAGAATAATAATAGAATGTCTTCTCATCACATATTTTTTTTACCAGTTGATTTTTTAAAATAAGTATGAGTACCAAGTTTCAGATTCTAACCAAATTTTAAAACTTGCCATAGAATTGAAAGAATAAGTTTTGATGTTTTTAATGTCATGCACAACATTAAGATGTTTATTTAAATTCTATACACTAACATAAGCTTTATCACATTCTGTACAAAAATACAATTCATGCTTCTTGTCACCAGTACATTTTTTTTGTGTGTTCATTAAAATATTCATTACCACTATAAAATCTACCACACTCTAGACACAACTGGGGAGAATTTTCGCATTTATCAGTTAAATGTGGATTATCTAAAGTTGTTTCGACTGGCACTAGACATAATTTGGGCTTTTTTACAATTTCTGCTTGAGAACTAACACTAGCCTCCAATAAATTATTACAATTGCTTTTTGGTAAAACATCACAAACCTTTGGTTTACAGCATTTTAAATGATTTGCAAAAGAGGATCTTGAGAAATAAAATTTTAAGCATAGCTCACATTTTTTTGGATAAGTACTCTTAACACATTCTACACATTTATATTTTCTTAAATGCTTTGAAAATGATGACTTGGACAAATAAGTCTTACCACAATAATCACGTCTTTGAATATGAGAAATTCTGGGCACCTCCTCCAGTGATTTTTTTTTTAAATTTAGAGCCAAAACTATATTTGTCCTATTTTCTTCTTTACAATCATCTAGTAACACTGCAAATTTGTTTGTTGTAGGAATACTGCAAATAACATTTTCATAGATATTTTTGTCACATTTAAAAAAAATATTTTTACTTATCTTAGTAATTCTTGCCTTTCCAAGTTTGTTGCAAGCACATGCTGGCCGACACTAGGCTGGGGAAATGCGAGGAGCTTCTGGTTCAGAGTGGACTGGGGATGTGCGAGCAGGTTCTGGTTCAGAATGGGTTGGCAGAGTGCATGCAATAACCGACTGACTGCAAATTGGAAGAGAGGAAACAGCAGCAGGTAGAAATGGTGGAACAACAGCTACATAAAATGGACGATAGGACACAGAAATAGAATGGAATTGCAAGAACTGAACCATAGGCATATAGGAAACAATAGGTACAAGAAATTGAACATGACCAGTAAGAGGCACAGGCAGGGAGACTGGAAGAGAGCGAGGCGCAGAGGGTGGAAGAGAGCAAGAAGCGGTTGAGACTGCACAAGCTGAAGCAGATGGCCGTGCTAAAGGCCAAGAAGCAGGATGTTTAGACCAAGATGGTGAAAACAAAGATTGCCTTGAGGAAGACAATGCAGGAAACTTGGTAGAATCCAAAATGAATTTAGGAGCAATTGATTAACATTTTTGATCCTGTAAAAATTATATAAGAAAAATGAATAACAGATCTTTTAAAACACTCTGGACATTAAAAATATCAATATAAATTATATATAATCAGATAACAAATGCATTTATATATATACCTTTTGAGAAGCTGATGGAAAAGAAGAAACATATGAAGGAACTGGTTTTAAGTAAACGAAAAAAATTATAACAAATTTTCTTAAAGTGATTAAATAAGAAAATAAATAAAAATAAAGCCTGTATAAGAGTTTTCTTCAAAGTGAATCACTCGCTGACAATTGTTAATCATTCTTTCCTCTTGAAATAAAGAATGAATACTAATGAAACGGCGCGATCAGTAACAGAATGATTAACACGTTATGATGACGATAACAAAATGCGAGTTACTTTTATAACCTCGGTAGGACAACTTCGACACTTTTGGCAGCGTGCCAAATTTCGACTTACTACCGGGAGTAAATTCCATTATTTAATGGGTTTTTTTAATGCTTTTTTAAGGCGTTTTTTAGGTCCGTTTTTACTTTTTATTTTATTATGAAATATCTTTCATGATTGGTAATTTTGGCAGTTTGGGCGTTTCCTATTACATTTAGATAATTCTGTAAAAAATTAAGCTCACCACTGTTTACTAAGTATAAAAGTATTCTTACAAGATTTTACATCATTTTAATATTGCACAATAAATTTTAAAGTAACATTATAAATCATCATTCAGTTATATATTTATTTATTCAGCTTTTATTTTTATTTTTAAATTTTATTTATTTATTTATTTTTACTTCCTGGAATATATGCCAATAGTAGTGTCAACTTAATTAAGGGCAGGATTCACTTAGAACTCGAGCTTTCGGAATTTTGATATTTCAATTGTTTTATACTTGCGCAAATTTCATTAGATTTTTATTTTTTAAGAGCTTTACTATTACATTTATTCTTATATATGGTTACTTGCATTTTTTATGTTCACTCTTTAGCAGAATAATATATCTTAAATTATCATTTAATAATTTATAATACGATAAGTAAAAGATTGTTCTTGCCTTACAGGATGCGTAGTGACAATCTGCTGCAAAAATAAAGTACTTTTAAGTACCTTTGTATAAGTATGCATATGTAAACTGCATATTTTCTAATCACAGAATTTTTTTTTAATTTTATAACAATGTATAGCTTTTAATGAAAAAAATCTTAAAAATTAATTTTAAACGCTTATTTAATAAATTTAATATTTATTTTTCTATTTGCACAGCATTTTGTATTGTAAAATTATGCTTTTTTGGATTTGACAAAAACATAGAAATAATTATATAATTGAAAAAAAATACCAAAAAATTAAGTCAACTTTTATAAGATTAACAATAAAGATTTATGAGCTTTTCCAACATTTCTTAAAATTAAAATAAAATATACATAAACATTTCTGAAAATGCCGATAGTCATGTAGAAACACAAATGATGTATTTTCATTATGACCACAAATTTTGTGTGTGATTTTTATAGAAGCAACAACTATTTCGATCAAACATGGCTGAGATAGAAAGAGTATTAAATAATCCTTCTTACTCATTCTATTAAGTAAGTAATGCTCGTTCTATTAAGCAATTTTATTTGCTATCTTATAAAGCTTACCTATGGGTATCAATCATCATACGACTGGCAAAACTGCCATGAAATTGATGATAGAAAAATGCCAAGTTCTAAATAAGTTTTTAAAATCCTTTATAATAGAAATGATTAAAACAAAATTTTTACTCAAAACTATACTTATAGTCACAAAATTACATACCAAATTTGATATATTTTAGTTCAAATTAGTTATTTTTGAGTTATCGCGTTTACATTTATCTGAAAGTACAGACCGACATGCGGTGAACCCCTTGTTGGTTTTAACACAAAATTTGGCAGATGTTTATACAATAGATACTAAATCTGTGTACCAAACTATCTAGCTCTCTTCGTTTTGTAGTTACCTTGCTAACTTATATTTGATACAGTCAGATAGACAGATTTCCTCTACACAGATGTTACAGAAAATTTGATCGAAATCCACAAGTTTGGTGTGAAGACCGTATACCAAATTTCATCCATCTAGCTCAAAGTGCTTTTGCGTATTACATAAAAGCCCTTTCAACCAAATAGCAATAAGAATAAAAGCATTTTTTTTCTTTTATAATTATTTTAACAGCTGCAAAATAATGCGATTCAATGATTCGAAGAAGAAATGTCATTTTGAATTTCATTATAATAAAAGTATTTGTTATAAACCGTGTCCACTTATTTCTCAGAAATTATTTTTAAAAATTTATATTCAACCAAATAAAATTTTTATTATTCAAATACTACTCTTTTTTAACCTTTAAAACGGTGTTGAAATAATTTTTATGCGATAATATGCTTTGATGTTTTGATAAAAACATTAAAATTCTACTTTTTAAAGTAAATTTTGAATTAAAAGTTTGAGAAATCCGCGTTTAGTATGCCTCTAAGGTGCAAAAAATAACTTCCCAAATTTCATGATTCTAATTTCAATGGCTTTATGCTGGGCATCGCTCAGGACAAGACTTTATATAAGAAGAGAAATTTCATTTGGGGGGGGGGATTTCTATAAGAGTTATAAAAAGAAAAGCTTTAATTTGTTTACTTCATAATTAATAATATGCAATTTAATTACCATCATTATGATATAATTCATAATAATATTACTTGCATATGAATTCTTTTTGGCAGTATCGTATCAAAGAAGTGATTTCTTATTTTCTTTCCCGATTCCTTTCTTCTCAATTAAAAACTCCTTTAATCGTGTGTTCAATTTTTATCGACTTTAATAATGTAACAGATTTTTTGAACTCAGATAAAATATTTGATACTAATAATTGAATAATTCTTTAACAAAATAAGAAAATTAGGAATTGTTTGCCTTTTTTTTCTGTTAATATCATGATAAATAAGTCTTTTTACCTTCTTTAAACTTTTTTATGAATGGTTTTCTTTTTGCAATTCAGTAAGTACTTTACAGTTTTTAAAATTAAAAATAAATAAACAACTCATATATCTAAAAAAAAAAACAGTTAGATTAACTCCAGCATGAAACAAAAACACAGTTTTATTAACAATTAAATTATTGTACAAATTTCTAAAGAAAAAAAAAAAACAAATAATAGTTTTAAATGCCTCTTTTTCTCACATTTACTGTAGGAATTTATGAAAATTTCTTTTCTCTACCAATTTGTATTTTAAAAAATTACCTCGGCTAATTTTTTGTGTCCCAGACGATATCAGCCAATATAAAGATATAATATCAGCCAATTTTCAAATGATTTGCAAAATTCTTTAAGGAAGGAATATTTAATTTGTTATTTTATAATTAAAACTGTTTCAAGAACTGGTATGGGAGAGATTGAGTTTTCAAAAATAATTAATACTATTTTAAACACAGTTATAGGAAACAATAAGCATTTTAATGTATTAATTTTTTTTAATTTAATATTTTTACATTCCGATATTTGTAAATTATGGGTTGGGCCTAAAAATAGGTCGAATTTCGGAATAGAAATACTTTTATTTTATATCAAATTTGATTTCCATTCAATAATCTGTCCCGAGTTATCTATTTTCAGAAACTTCAATATCGTCCTCGCTATCAGAATCATTTTCTAACAAAGTAGAAATATTTTCTTCTTGAAAAGAGTTTGAAGTGTCAAATCCAGCATCTTCCTCATCACTTATATCAAATGAGATTAATCTGAATCTTCACAGAGTATTTTATTAATTTCTTTTTGAGTTGAAACTTTCCAAAAACCCGGCATTTTAGCAAGACATTTTAGTAGCTGCAGAAAGCCTACTGTAAATTAAACTACCCTCAAGCACTTTCTGGAGACACCAATGAACAGTGACAGCAGGAACGGAATCAACCACTGTTAAAAAGACAAAATCGCCCCTCACCGTTTTACGACCCTGTTGAGAAAAGGGAAAGGAAATAAACTGGTGGTATTTCCGTCCCTCGGCATTTGTCTTCTTATCTATAGGAGGTTCACGCATGAAATTAGCAAGTTCCACATTGTCGAACGGAAATAGAAAGGTCCACACAGTTAATGAACTGGAATAGCCGGGTCCACACCGTCGTTCGCGAACGGAATTAGCCAGGTCCACACAGCTAATAAACGGGAATAGCTGGGTCCACAAAGTCGATCGAGAACGAACGACTTATTCAGAAGATAGCGACCTGATTCAGTTCGTTCTCTTAGTGGACCCGTTCGTTTCGATCCGTTCGTTCGCGAACGACCCATCTCTATATCGTTGCCATTAGAGCTTACTCTTCCCTAAGAACTCGAACGAAGTAGTCGCCATTTTCATGTTAGCACGTGGGTATATCCTTTAAAAAAAAGAAATGATTTTAATTTGAAAAGTAAGTCTTTTTAATTTATTATTACAATGTTTTCTGACACAGTAAGCAAAGACAAAAAAAAATCGTTTTTTTTTTATTTCCTTCCACGTAGACTAATTTTAATGTCATCACACTTGGCTAAGATCTTCAACAAAGTGCTGTAGTTGTGTTCTCCATTTTCTTGTTAGCACGTGGATACTATTTGTTAAAGAAAGAAATCATTTTAATTTGAAGAGTAAATCGTAAGTTTTTTTAAACTTATTTTTACGATGTTCTTAGACATAGTGAGTAAAAATAAAATATTTGCATGTTGTTGTTTTTTGTAGTTATCTTTTGAATAATCTTTAAAATTCTGCAAAAAAGGTTTATGGTCAAAATGTTTCAAAGGTGATAACAATAAATAAACAGATTTTCTCGATATTTCTTTTCTCTGTAAAATTATAAATAATATAAATTATTTAAACAGAAAAATTCCACTAATGTTTATTTTGTCCGAATTAATTTTGTGTATAAAAATGGAATTTACTAAGAAGTTTTCACCTAACTACTAAACCGGTATACATTTTTAAAAATTCCACAATTGTGTTTTTTAAGTGTTAGAATAATCGTTTAATATTCTTACTTAATTATATATAAACCATTATATTTAATAATCAGTTACTTCGTAATGGAACGATTCGAAAAATGGATTTTTGAATTCCATTATATTTATAAACATACGACCAGTATGTTTCGAAGAAATATAGTTTGTAAAATTACATTTTCCATTCGGAATCTTGTGTTCGAAATTTCCACAAGAAAGTACTTTGTAGCATCAAATTGTGACTGGCATTAAAGTCGTCAGTTTATTAGTTTTATGCTTTTATTATTATTATTATGTTGACGAATGTTTCCAATAAAATCGAATATGTTTTAATATGTCTCTGCCACTCAGCAGAAGAATGAAACTTGAATGGTTTATTTATTTTTATTTCTCTACTTATTATTATTTTTTTTAATTTATGTGATTTTTTTTTGGATGGAAAATTCTATTATCAACTATCTGAATTTCTATTTTTCATTCTTACTACCACACATAGGATTGTGTATTATTTATTACCTGTTTCAGGGTCTACATTTGTTTTGGTACTGCAACTTATATTCTAGTCTTTGCGTAATTCGGATTCCATCACTGAAGCGATATTTAAATTTTGCTCTGATGTTTTAATTGCTAATTCTTTTCTGAAACTGATTAAACATCGAGTGAAATAAAAACATACATACTTTTATAGTCTGTGTCTTTATATAAAGTGTGCATTTATATTAACCTCTATCTTACGGCGGTAGAACTGTTGTACTAGATTTTTAACCGCTCCCTTCGGCTCGGTGCAATGCTGTACCAGTAACGAGTTTGAATTTCGTTCTCCACTTGAACTTTCCAGCTGAAACCTAATTCCCTGCTTAAATCCCTTCCCTTTTGTGCCGCACCCTTTAGGGTCAGGAGATTTCCTCCAGCAGCTGTTATAATCATTGTTTGCGCTAGTTAATCTTGTGAAACCTGCTTTGGCGGATTTTTTCTTTTTTAAGAAACATTCCCAAAAGGTATGGAATGAGTTTGCCTAATTTCATTTGTGAGTAGTACTCGATTGAAAACTTTCATTTTCTCCCCTGTTTCTTAATTTTTTAACTTTATAAATTCTTTAATATTTTAACTTAATATAATTTTGGAACTTCATAATAATATATGTTTATAGTTGGGCCCATGTATTAGTCTAAATATTTGAACCAAGGATTTACTTGAAAGAATTTACTAAACAGTTGGAACAACTCCTTGAAGTTTCATTTCTGACGGAATTATATTATGAAGGTAATCGGCACCCTATACAAATTGTTACCTCTTCGTTCCCATTCGCCATAAATGATGCAGAAAAACTAAATGGAACCTAGGGTGTCTGTTTTTTTCCAATCTATCATTATATTTCATATTGAAAAGTGACAAAACACTTTGTTTTGACTTGATGTTTGTACCCCCACCCCCTGGAGCCTTGGGCATATATACTTCCCAGTCACTAATGTATTAATCTCACACAGTATTAAAGAATTCACGACTTAAAAAA
>JAPMOR010000756.1:0-17674 GCA_026543865.1 Argiope aurantia
CCACTTTTGCTGATTCGTATATGGCGCCCAATTTTTTAAAGAGACACCCACCTTTGCTAATTCCTGTATACATAATATTTTCTCATTGAATTCCTTAAATGCCATCATCCTACGCAGTTACTAATGGATTTGATTATTTTTATCGTAATAAAGATACGCTTTTAGAACAGAAATCCAATTCAACATTTTCCGCTTTTTGATTTAGGAGACTAAGAATTCCACCCAATTAATCCCAAACAAATATTTTTATACACTCTATTTGATTTCCTAAATTCCTAAAATTTTCTTTCCTTCTATTCTATTAGACTCATTTTATTTCAAGTTCTTGCATTTTGGTTTATGAAGTATGCACATAGAGAAAGCAATGTTTTATCAAAACACTCCGAATTTTGATGAATTTCCATGTTTTAAATCTCCCTTATTCTGGGGAACACATTTTTTGATTTATGTCTAGCTACCCATAAATAAAAAAATTATCGTAGCTAGATGAAATTCACCATGCACTTCTAACACTAAATTTGCGGATTTCTATTAATTGTACCATTTCTAACATCATTTGCATTCAGATATCTCAGAATCTTGCAAAGAACAAGTTTTATTTTTAAAAATAAATAGAGTACCTCTACTACCCACCAAAAGACAAGTGGAAGCTTGCGTTCTTAAAGGGTTGATATCTATAAAAAGCATCCCGCTAAGCTGATGGCTATTAAGCAACTGTTATATAAGGCCATTCTTTGAGAATTCTCAGATAACTTTCCTATTTCTCAAATCTACCTGCGTGAGCTATTCCAACTATCACTTTCCTCGGGTTTCTATCAAACGCATTTAACGGAAAAGAGAGGAAATTTCTCAATGACATGTAGGCGTCTACCGTAGTTTCATTGAGCGGACGTTTGGGGCCTTTCAGTATTTATAAAGTTAAATTCGGGCGAAGTACATCTAAGAGAGGTTTGTCTCTCTTATTGTAGATGTATAAGAGAGCATGATAATTCTAAAGGGAAATAAAAATAAAAATAAAATTTAACATGTAATTTCATGATCCAGAATGTAAATACCTAGATTTTGAATGACATCTGTCAAAGAGGTTGCCATTTGTTTGTCCTAAAATTCCTATGTTAATGTGATAACGGCTAAAATCACGATATTTGTGGGATTTTGGAAAATATCATAAACCTTATATCTTCTTTATCCATGAAATTCACCTCATTACATTTGATAAAGTTTATGTCCCAGTTTTATTTTCCATTCTGTATCAAGCAAGACGAGTAGTCGGTTTCGAAGTCCCAGAATTCTCATTAAATAAAGTTTTTCTTCCCGAAACAATCTCGCGTACTCTTCCATTTCTTTTTTATTTCTTCTACTTCAGTATAGAAATGTAGAACTTGGGTAAAGTCTCAAACACATTTTAAACTGATGTTTTCATGTCCTATTTTGCTAAGCAATATTGCATACTGCAGCCATTTCGCTCCTGGTGATGAGTTTTTGAACCTTTTTTTTTGACAGAATATAAATTTCCATGACCTTCTTTACCAATAACATTTTATCTTCTTACCAATAACATTTTATCCAGTAGTTTTCCTTTTATGAACGTTTCAAAGTGGAATTTTAATCATAACCACCCTGTATATTGTTCCGTTTTAAATTTAATTTCAAACTTTGAAAAATGCATATTTTCAATTCTTTTTTATATTACTAAATAAAAAACACTTTATATTGGGCTACTACACCTGAAAATAAAAGAAAGACAGAAAACTTTGGACGTGCCATGAACTTTGGCTTTGAACTTTGACTCTTTCAAGATTTGAAGCCTTCTTCCTGAATCCCTTCATACGTTCAGGAGATTCTAAATCTTATAAGAAGAACTGGAAAGAAAGTGATATATTGTCTTCTGGAAAGTTAAAGGAAGATCACTCCAGCTGGTTTAAATTTTATTTAGAATTTATATCATAACCTTTTGAAAAGGGGAAATTATTTAGGTGTCCCATAAGTTTCTTTCCTATTTCTACTATGAAATGAATACACAATATTTACAGTTTAAGATATTATTTATTTTGTTATATAAGAATCCTTTTGCTCTATTACCTTCTTCCATTTCTCAGGAAGTCTCATTATGCCTCCTTTCCGAAATTGTTGTGTTTTGGACAAGAAATGATCCTCTAAGTGCGCTTTTATTTCGTTCATGGATTTAAAGCGCTTATCGCGAAGAAAGTCTTTTAAAGACAGAAAGAAGTAATAATAATGATGGAACGAGATCTGGAGAGTATGCAGGATGCGATAAAATATCTCAATCAAACTGTAAGAGCTTCTCTCTTACAACTGATGCAATATGCGGTCTCGCGTTGTCATGAGAAGAAACAACGACACATCTGGCCATGTTTTTGCTATGGTAGCTTTCAATTGAACCAGTTGATGACAGTGTTTCGTAGAATTTATTGTTTCACCTTGAGGAAAGAGCTCATAGAAAATGACGGCTTTCCAATCTCACCAAACGGATAAAATGACTTTTTTGAGGTGTAGTAGAGCTCTGGTACGACTAAAACCGATGATATAGACGGCTAATAGATAAGCCTGCATGTTTGCACAAGCGGAGCCAGATAAGGCCATTCATAGCGCGATGAGAAAGAAACTTTTGAGACACCCACCTTTTGAGAAGACGAAAATTGCCAAGATGATCTTTTTGTGAGATTCTGATAAACTTGGTTTAGCAGTATTTTTTAATATTTAATTTCATGATAAAATTGAATTGTTTATCATAGGGAACTATCCATTTTTATCGATCATTTCGTCCATTCAGGTTAATAACTATAAAAATTTCAATAAAATAATTCATGTAAATATGTCTTATGACTTTATCATTAAAATATTTTTAACATTTAAATTTTGGCAGGCATTTAAACAATTATACTTTAGAAACTTGACATCGTTCTGTTCATTGTATTATGGTGCATTTCTCTATTCATCCATTTATGATTTTATACATCCTATTATAACACAAGTAAAAAAAAGCAGTATTTGAATTTTGCACACTTCAAAAAATTTTCAGCATTGATTTATTTTAAAATTAGAAGTAAAATTGTGATAAAAAAATGGAATTCATTGGAAGTATATCTTAAAAGAAAATATTTTTACTCAACAATATTTTTACTCATAAATCGAATTTTCGATTCTTGATCAACATTGGAAAACGAGCCAGAGTGAAATTTTAATGGCTACAACAGAAACGATTAGAGTTTCGTTTAAAAAATAGAATATATTGTTATAAAATATGCTCAAGATATTTTTAAAAATTAATTGAAAATCGAGAAAATACAAAACATAGAAAAATTGATATTATTGAAAAGATAATAGTTTGAGATTTAAGTTGATGTAACAAAAAAACTTTGTGATTTAATATTATCTGAAGTTTTTAATAAAATAAAGTTAAAATTTATGTTCATTTTGGATTCTCTCGAAGGGCATTGGATATTATGCATGAGTTTCCAGAACTTAGCTCCTAATTGAAATATTGCCACCATTGTTTTGTTTTCTTAAACAAAAATTATTGTTACCAAAAAAACGCAATGTTATTGTTAACTTGTCAATCAATCAGCAACCACTAAAATCATTAGTACAGTTTCCTTTATCATGAGACTAAACATGATGGAAAACAATAATTTGAACCTTATTTGTGAATGGACTGAATGTTTCATCTGTAACTGAGTGTGAGACAATGATATTTAATAATGCATTAAGTTTGATAAGTGAAATTTCATATGTAGTATTGACACCAAAATAAATGACACACACCGAATTTTGTAGTCAATTTATCATAGGGAAAAGATCCAACAATATACACTTTTTAATTCATTATATCTCAGAATTAAATGTTGTAAGAGCAATGCATGAAAACGGGTTCTAACAATTTAAAACAATTTAATAGATAACTAATTATTGAATACATTACGCTTACAATTACACAACAATAATTCTCCATTTAACCAATACGTAAATTTTCAGCTTAACGTAATTAATTCACCAGGTCAGTAGATTTACATGCGCACTGTCTTGCCGCTAGTATCGTACTTTGGAATGGCCAGGAGGTTGGCGCTTGGGTGGCTCATTGGAATTATTAGAATGTTTTACAGTTCGAAGGTTGGCGCCTGGTTGTTGCGTTGTCATTTTTAGAGAATGTGCCCATACAAAAATGGAAAAAAACACAATTATATTGAGAAATCAATGAAATAACATTGCTATAATTTTATTTCAATTTAGTAATTTCTCGTCTTCATACTTTCAAATAATTTTCTTTGAGCATAGATTTATTACCGAATGTACGGCGGTTGTGATATGATCTGGCAGTTACAACATGTAAATACTTCTTATTAAAATGAACAACACACTTTAGTTTAGTTTATCTATAATAACATCCTATTTTAAAGCAACACTAGGGCTATGTTGAAACGATCCTCGTAATTTTAAACCGCAGTTAGATGGCGGGGATGACACCTGAAATGGCACCCCCTCTCCAAACTTTCACATCACACCAGAGAGGGCGTTTCATCTCGACGAATTTAACGCTCATCAGATCACGACGGTTCTTCGGTGGAATCGGGTCTCGAACCTAATACCTTCCGGTACTGAAGCCGAGATCTCACCACCACCGCGGCCCATGAACAATACAAAGCAAACTTAAAGGTCAAATAAGTTTTTTATTTTCTTTTTTTGACAATATTCCAGATGCTGACACCATATCTAGTATCACCAGTATCTTTAGTATAATACAAGATTCTTTTGCTGAAATTCATTCCAATCGATAATTTATTATTCTAAAGCCATTTTAGCAGAATTGCTGACACAAAGGAGATACAGGATTCTCTTTTCAATTAGGTAATTGAAACCGCCTCTCGTCTCCCTGTTTTCTAATAATTAATGAATTCCTCATGTGTAGAAGTAGAATCCTGGGTTTTGCTAAATTCTCAAACAGGCAACAAATTTGTTTCAAAACTCGCATGTGACTTCTTTGGTGTGATTGAAAGCTCATTTTTAAGATACGTTATGGCATATTGGGGAAAAAATTGGCGCTTTTAATTGCTATTTCAATTTTTGATTTGATTGTGAAAATTATACAGTTATATGAGTTAAAGTGAAGGGCTATATATATACATGATGATAGCTCTGTGAACTATGTTTGAGAATTCTGTCCTTCAATCAGGAAAGATAGTTTAATAACTGTATAACTTTTGCTTCTAGTAAAGGAATCTCATATATGTTTTATTATATTTTTGTTGTTTTTCCGTTAGTACTTGCGCTTACTTCAAGTCTCATTATACTCTTTGAAAATTAAAGGTTGTCCCAAAATTAACGGAACATTTGAATTTGCCATCATTCGTGCATTAAAGCCCTATCACAAAACATTTTTAAGGTGATAGTTTAGGATTTGTAAAAAGGGAGCGTCAGACGTTGGAAAAACATATTTTCATTGTTGAACAATATTTAAAAAATAATGAAAGTCAGGTGGCCACAGTTCGAAAATGTAAGAATTGGCCTCCTGGATCGCATGATTTAACACCATTGGATTTCTTTTTATGTAGTTATTTGAAGTCAAAAGTCTACCATACACAATGAAGTTTTTGATGATCTTGAAGTAATTTGAAAATGTCCAAGTAAACCGGTGGACCGTAAAAATAAACAAATATAAATTTTATTAATGTTCGAGTAATAAAAAATACACACGTAGAAATGAGAAAGAATCTTTCATTAATCAACAAAAGAAGCTTATTTCCTGTTGGCAAAATTTTCAATACGTTGAACCTTTCTAGCAAAAGATGCTGTATAAGTTATTTTCAATACCTTTTTTTGTGAGTGAAATTTATATCCTCATATTTTCTACATCTGAATTTGGCTACATTCTATCAATTAGTCTTAGCTATATATACCTCCAAACGAGAAAATATTTTATGGCATCTTCGTGCATATTTACTAAAAAGTCAGGGAATATTTTATGACATTTGTGTGCATATTTACTAGAAAGTCAGGGAATATTTTATGACATCTTTGTGAATATTTGCTAGAAAATCAGGGAAAAATATTTTCTCTAGTGGTTACAAAATGACAATTAAAAATGATGAAATTACGAAAGGAATAGAGCCATTTTTATTTTGTGTTTTTACTCTAATAACATGTTATTCTTTCTCCATACCGCTTTGTATGTCATTCATAAATTGAACAAACTATTAGATTTGCTTTATAAACTATTGAAAAGGTATTTTTGTGTTAAAAACAAACCTTTCTTCAATTTTTTTTCTATTTCCTTTCATTTAAGGCATGATTTCACTAAGAAGCAGGGAAAAAGAACCTTTTCGTGGGTCGTTTCAAAACAATCTTTTGAAACGCATTTTTATATATAAAAAAATAACTAAGCTACTTTGATTTTTGAGCTCTTACTCTAATACCATTTTATTCTTTCTCCATTTCATTCTATATGGCATTCATCAGTTGAAAGAACTAACTAAACCTACACCAAGAGAACTGCTGAAAACAGCATTTTTCTATTAACAACGTGCCTTTCTTTAATTCTCTCCATTTCCTTCCTGCTTAAAGCAAGGTTTCTCAAGATGGTGTTATCCCTAATCATAGTGTAAAAGCGAACAGAATCATTTGTATCGACCATTTATTATTGGAGGAGAGCTTCTTAGAAGAGTGCTGATACTTGCGCGAAACACCCACCCACCATTTAACAAGGCTCTTTTCAATTAGGTAATTGGAGCGGGCCTCCATCACCGATATGTGACTGGGAACTAATTAAAAACGGATCACCAGACTCGTTCCGCTTATTTAGATGCAAGGCCAGGGCCGGGCTCATTTGCCGGGCCTCTCTTGTAACGAGCGTCTTTATCGACAATATTTTAGTCGATATTGCATTTGGTAGTTTCAGCGCCGATAGCAAAGTAAATATAGTCCCGGAAAAGTCTCAGCCTCGTTAGTTTAAGAAATGCGTTTTTTGACTTAGAGAGGTCATTAGCAGATGTGCGTTTTGTTGCACTTCCTTCGGGGAGAGGGGAGGACTGGTTGTTGTAGTTAATGACTGGGCACTGTCTGAGTGTGGTTGTTGTTGGAGTTGTTTAATTATTTATTTTTTTCTTTTTCTTTCTGTAGTTAGAAGCAATCCTTTGTGATTCTTTTGGATTTTTAGTCCGAAATAATGTTTGAAATTGTGAAAGGAGTTTTGAGAAATGTTTTTCTCTCTTACTAATAAGTTTTTAATGATTCTGTAGCCATGAGACGCAATAATAGTTTTCTTCATCATTAGAATCCATATTTTTCAATATGGCTGGTTGTGTTATTTATGGTGAAAAAGTAATGGGATGATTTTTAAATAAAGTATCCGGAATTTTTCTTCCTATTTTTAATCAAATTTATGCTCCAGGGAAATAAGGAATATTATATAAATAACATACTGTTTAATTGATATTTATTTATTGGTGGAATATTCTTTAAATAAAAAAATACAAAGTAATTCTTTAGTCTCTTAAACACGTACATCAAGTTCTATCATAACCAATACAAATTTAAACATTTTTATCTGATTTCTCACTATTCGTTACATTTGTTAAATGCATTTTACTAACTTATATAATATAACATTGCTCCATTGTAAAGTTTAAAATTTTAAACAGTGACACGGACATGAATTGGAAGACAAATTTCATCTTCTTTGAAGAGAGTAACTTTACTTGATCCAGGTGTTCAACATAAGTTCCAATATCTTTAATAGCAGCAGTTGGGGTCTAGTGTTAAGATTTTAGCTTCGGAACCAGAGGATTTCAAGTTCGAGTCCTGATTTCAACGAAGAACCGTAGTGTTACCTTGGCTGGTGCACATCAATTCCATTGGGGCCAAATTCCTTCCCCTGGCTTGGTACAGAAGTTAGAAGAGGGGGCGCCAGCTCAGGTGTTGTCCTCGTCATTTGACCACGATTCAAAATTTCGAAGTCCTTCCCAAATTGCCCTAGTGTTGGTCTAAAACAAGACGCTGATATAACTAAACTGAACTTTAACAGTAGCGAGTCCAGACGGCTGAATTACTTATATGTGTTTCATTGTTAAATTGCTTGATTGAACCAAAACTTATTGTATAACAACACCTACGAAGATATAAAGTATTCAATTTTATTAGACAAAATCAATCGCATACAATAAATACTAAATTATTTTAAAAAATGAACCAAATAGAAGGAGATTATATGTTATGTATTATTTAATATTGCAATGAATTTTAATTTAGAGGAATGAAGATCATACATGATGCTTAATCAAACTTGCTGATTTCATGTTTTTGTATGTCTTTGAAATCACTCTCATCATGATGATGTATATGTAGCAGTTTAAGTGGAATGTATAAGGGGTGTTCAAATGAAAAGATACTGAGCGACACTTTGGGTATAAATGAAGATTTTATTAAAAGTATGCATCATAGGCCTGATTAACGAGCCGAAGGCTTCCTTGTTTCCAGAATTCCCGTGGACTTGACGAGACCCAGTCCTTCACAGCTTCCTTGAGTTCGCCATTCAAGGTCCGCTACTTGTTGAATTTCTAGCACAGAAGAAACATTAACTCCGAAGTGTACTCTGAGACATTCTAAAGACTACGCAGGTCCATCAAGAGCAAAAGACCTCAGTTACTCACGGAGGGTGTGGTGCTGTTCCATGATAACATGCGTCCACATGTCTCCAGGATAACAGACGCGGAACTGGACAAGTTCAAGTGGGAGCAGTTTGACCATCCGCCCTACAGCCCGGACATTTCGCCCTGCGTTTTTCATGTGCTTGGTCCCCTGAAAAAACATTTGAAAGGGAAGATCTTCAACTCGGACGGTGAACTAAAGGACGCTGTGAAGGACTTGGTCTCGTTATTTCTACAGGAATTCTGGGAATAAGGAATCCTTCGGCTCGTTAATCAATGGGATAGTTGTGCTCAGGCCTATGGTATACCCTTTGAATAAAGTCTTCATTTATACCCAAAGTGTCGTTTTGTGCCTTTACATTTGAACACTCCTTGTACTTTTAATTTTATATTTTGAAATCTGATTAGGAAATTTCTGACAAATCAATTATTTAATTGCTTTATTTATTTAAATTATCCTCCACCAACCTATCCAAAAGAATACAATTTGTCATATGACGTCTTGAATAATATAGATAGAAAAGATATAGATGAATAGTCACTATAGAAATATCTCGAAAAGTAAATTTCGACATGAAGCGTCTGACACAATATAAATGATAATATGCAAATATTTTTCAATAGTCGACAGAAATTACTGTTGAACTGAATGGACTTTATTTCAGAAGAAATCTTAATTTATTACTGAAAATCCTGAATATGCGTTATCACAAAAATTATGCTTACTAATCTGTGTACATATTCTACAAGATTGCATAGCATTGGTATACAAATGTTATGAAATATTAACTTTTGGCGTGAATTTACATTTTTACTGAGTCTATCATGCCACTCCTGGCGAATTATATGGTGTTTAATCCCTGGCATGCACTAACAATTTCGAAAAATCAGATTTGTGATTTAGACATTCTTTTTTCAATCGATTGAAAAAAAATTATTTAACACAAAACTGCATTTGTAGTTTCAAAATCCCATACGAGATTTGATACATTTAAGTCGTTGCGTTTTTGAATTATGGCGTTAACATGTTCCTGGAAGAACAGACCGACAGACAATCAACCCGTTGTTGGCTCAAACTTTGCAGGTGTCTATACTATAGATGTTAAACCTGTGCACCAAATCTTATGCATCTAACTCACTTCGTTTTGTAGTTATTATGTTAAATTATATTCGAAATGACAGAAAAGCAAACTTTTATCGAACAGGTTTTACTCAAAATTTGATAAAAATCTATAAAATTGTCATAAAAATCGTATACCAAATTTCAATATTCTTTGTCAAATCGTTTTTCAGTTATGTTTGTTACAGACAGACGGACATTTTCCAAAAACGCGCTTTTTGAACTCAAGGAGGTCTAAAACTTGGAGATTCGGATTTTTTGAAGATTACTTTACTTTATCTATATTTTGTATACGAGAAATTAAAAGCAGTTATTCTCTTCAGGGGCCATAGGACAGCCTCATATTTTGATTCTGTAAGAAACACGTTCACCACCGAATATTTCCTTTGGTTGAGGTAAATGAGATTGCTTTTCGAAGCACATCTTAGTTTTCATATGAGCACCGTCACAAGCTTTTATACGTATTTACAAGAACAGTCCTTCAACATCTTTATTGAAATGTTGGATGCTCTAGAAAATATTTCTTAAAGAAACAGATCACTTTCAATAAAAATCTGATGAAATTTTTAGCACAGTTAAAGACATCTCAAAATGGTTTGTCTTTTGTTCAAAACTTAAAATTCAATTCTGGTAATATAAGCTCTCCAAAAATTATTTATAATTTCCTTATTTGGTCTGCATTATACTTCACGATGGAAAAAAAAGAAAGCAGCCAGTAATTGAAGACTGTCAATTGTTATCTAACTTTTTAAAACCAAAACCCATACGTCTTTTTCCCGCAATAAAAAATCTATATCTCTTACGCAGCATCTGGCGATGGCTGTTCCACATGATACTAGATACCAAAACCTACAACTACAAAAGAGCACACACGCACACGATAAAAGGGGAAGGAAGAAGAAGTGAAGATAACGAAAAAAAAATGAAAGAACACCACTTCGTCACGGAGAAGAAGTACAATTCTTCATCGGACGTTGGTTTACTCGTGAAAAATGGAACTCCAGTTTTCCGCTTGAAGTACACCCCTTCAACAAAACCACCTCCCCTCTCCCCCCTTCCCTTCTAATCGATGATGGAGAAAGTCAGCTGTTGTTGAAGCTGGGACAGGAAACGAAAAATAAGTGCAAAACTTCTACAAAGAAGCTAGAACCATATTTTAGACATTAGGTGATTCTTGCTTGGCGTGGCCTTTCAACACGCGTCAGAGTTGCTGGGACATAGGTTCTTTGCCGTCCCGGATCGTTGTTGGGAGTTTAAGGGCCCGGATTTGGGGAAAGTTTGAGGTACTTAAACGATGGTGGAGGAGTTCTTCGTTCAGCTGGATTCCAATTTCTTGGAAAAGCTGGTTTAAATATTTTCTTTCTCTCTCTCTCTTTTTTTTTCTTTGGAGCTCGAAAGCGAAGTTAAGTTTGGGTTTTAGAGAGTTTTTCAAGATATTTTTTTCTGATAGAAGTTTAGAGCATAACTAGTACTAGGTGAATAAACAGGGCCATTTTTCAAACCTGTCTAGACCAGGATCTGCTTAAATCTTCCCAAAGTCGAGTTTAGAAGAAAAGAAAAGATTTTATTATTCAGATGGGAAATCTGATTTTATTTACAATACTGAAGAAGTGAATGGTATATTATCATATAAAGAACTTACGGATTTGAAGGCTTAGGAAATACATACATAAAAAAAGGAAAGAACAAGAAATATTATATATGATGTTGTAGAATCAAAATAATAAAGGAAAAAATTGAAAAGAAAAAAAGCACGACTATAAGAAGAAAGAAAATATTGTGTATAATATAGGGATGGCAAATATATTTCAGTTGCATTTTTTTTATTATTCTACGCACAAATATAAAAGTAAGAATATTTCAAGTAAATATTTGAAATCTATCCATTTCCAGAATGTATTTAGTGGAATCTATTATTCTTTAAGTAGAGTTTGTTCGTGGCAAAATTTTATATTATTCATTTTTGAAATCTGATTCTACTTATTATGTTAAAAAATATATGGAACTTCATTATATAAATATTTATGCATTCAAATGTTGTCTGAATATGGCCATAAGATTAGAATATATATCTAAATTTTTTTAAAAAAATTCTTAGGTTAATAAATATATTTCAACTGCAGTTATTTTGTATCTTTATAAGAAAACTGCCTGATATATTAGACTTTGCCTGAGGAAAAAATATTTTCTAGCTTTTGTTAAATTTTTGCAATTGCATCTTTCGCTACTTTAACCCCTTCAATGCCAGTTTTTTTTTCTTTTCCAATATTAAAATAATCCAGGGCTCTAATAGGTCAAATAATATATAAATAGCTATATTCTGTTAAAATAAAAACAAAAATTAACTTTAGGGGCAATCTTTGAGGGTAGTTATATGTGTCCCAGTGGTCTTTTTAAATGGGACACATGTGTCCCATGGGGCTGATGTGACCATATAAAATAAGTTGAGTCTCTTGTTTTTTTTAACATTTTAAGATAATTTTATTGCAAGAAAACTCTTACCAATTACTTTTCAACATTATTTATGACATTTATATGTATGATACTTTGTAAAACAGTTTTTGAAGAATACAACTTTACTTATGGCACATACATTTTTCTTTAGGGTGTCTTTATTACTACATTATTACTAATATGTAGTTAAGAATTACACTGACATACGAATGTAATCTCAGAAAACCATTGGGACATATATTTCAATAAATTCCCCTTTTAATTATCTCTTTGGATGATTAAAAACATCAGCGGGACATATATGGTCAGGTGGTGTTCAAAGGGTTCAGTTCGTCTTTCTCCCTATCATCTGATCTCTCGGCTCCCAGCTAAATTCTCCCTTTTAATTTCTCATATTCGAAGTATAATAATCGTCAAACAATCCGTCAGAAACTCGAGATTTTGACGAATCTCCACGTTTTAGATCTCCCTGTATTAGAAAAACATATTTCTGGAAAATGTCCGCCCGACTGTCTTTCTGTCTGCCTGTGACAAAGCTAACTCAAAAATGTTTTGAGCTAGATGAATGAAATTTGGTATACATGCTTACAACCAAATTTATAGATTTTTTTAATGAAATTTTGGATTATTTCCGTTTAGAGGAAGTCTCTTTTTACGGCTTCTCGAATATGTTAGCCCAATAACTACAAAACGTAGAGAGCTAGATAGATAAAATTTTGTGCACAGATTTAACATATTTAGTATAGAGTCTACCAAGGCGTTGACCGTCTGTCTATACTTTCAGAAACATTAAACGTGATAACTAAAAGACGCAATGACTTAAATATATAAAATTTAATACTTGATTTTGTAACTTTAAGTGTAGTTAAATTTTTTTTATAAAATCAATTGGAAAATGTTATAATTTTAGTCGGTTAAAGAAACGGCATATTTTGAAGACATATTCGATTTATGGATAATTTTCACTGGATTCCAGGGATTAATTGCCAAGAGTCAGACGGTAGATTCAGTAAAAGTACTAAATTCTTGCTTAAGGTTAATATTACGCCAAGGTTAATACTCAGTTAGAGAATTTTGAAGATATCACTCAAGCTAATTTTGTTTCTACACTTTGAACAATCTAGCACGAATATCTCTAGGATATCTTTAGGATACTATTTGTTCTTCCTTATTTTGTTACATCGAAACCCTACTTTTTTTCATATTATAATTAATTAATTAATTGCGCGGATTTTGAGATGAATTCTTTTTTAATTAACTATTTTACTTAATTTTGGATGTTGAAAATAGCATTGTTGCCTTAGTAATAGATTTCAGACTATTATGTACAAATTTCATACCGTTACAGTTCACCGATTCAGTGGAATTCCTGTGACTGCAACATATTTATTTTCGGCATCATATTATAGAATAACCACATCTAGCGACTAGAGGACACAACGAGATGTTGATTGTGTGCAATTTTAATTGAATATCTTATTCATAAAATATTCTTATGATAATTATTAAATACATATTATTTTAACAAATTTACGCTAACCCTATTTAATCTATACATGCTCCTTTCTAATGGAGTCAAGTCCCATGACGTCCTAGTGCCATTAAAATGTTAACTATCTGGGTAAGCTATTTCATATTTTAAGCTGTTTATTTGTGTAATTTAGCTCTCTGATTCTCCTATAAATTCCGCAAATAGTAAGAAAAACTTTTCTTCCTTAGTTTTCAACTATGGAAGAAAATCACGTGACTAAATATCAGATAAAGCAATGAATACGCTTGAAATTTATTTGTAAAAAAAGAAATCTTTTGTAAAAAATTTTAAAAAAAGTATTTTTCTAAAGAAATGACAATATAAAAGAAACACTGTACGAAAATTAAGAGTGGAATTTTCAAAATTTAATTCAAGATTTAAAATTTTGTTTTGCGCAACAATATTCTTTGGGGTTAGGGAACAGAAACGCCAAATTTTCAAATATTTTTTAATTAATTAAATTTCGAAGTAAAATTTCAATAAAATTCTTTTGAAGTCCATATTTCTACCTTGTGAGACATATTTATGCCAAATATGGTAGTTTCAGGTCAAACAATTAGTTCTGTAGAGAGCTATCTTTCATAATGACACGCATCCATATCTAAACACAACAATTTTCTTTTATTATTAATAGAGATGTAGAATCTAACGTAATCTGATGCACATACAATGATATTTTTATTCTTAATTTTCTTTAAAAACTTTCAAATTTTACATTTTAATGATAAAATTAAAAATAAAAGAAGCTATCTTTCGAGATTTATTAAAGTAACAGTTATTTTTTTATTGTTTAATACTTGCATTAAAATAGCATTTGTTCATTTCAGAATATTTATAATAATTTGAATATATTTTAATCCCATACAACGAATAGCTGTTTTCAGTGAAGATTCACATAAGAAATAAATACTGCTATAAAATGTAACGTTTTAAAAATATTGATAATTCTTTAATGAATTTATTTTTTAAATTGATTTTTGTATATATTAATTTTTTGCATAAACACAATTCCTAAAAGTTAATAAAATTCACAGATTAAAAGCATTTTAATGCAAATTCATATGCTGAGAAGTTGGTTCAATTTTTTATTCTTTAAATACAATGGAAACCACAAAGGAATCGTATACGTGTTGAGAAAATTAACTTCAATATTTCAGTAAAATAAAGCCTTATTTGGTATAAGAATATTTTTAAATATCAAGCAAAAATAATTAGATTATTTTGCATATAAATAGAATTTTCTGGGTGAAAGCGATAAATTTTTTTTTAACAAAAAAGAAAATATTTCTTATGGCATTTTACTGTCAAAAATTTGATATTGAAATGAAATATGAGTTTTTACATTTCTTTTGTATAAGCATTATTTAATTTAAGTTATTCGCTTATATTTCATTGAGATTAATATCTTTAATTTAAGATTTTATTGTTAAGCTCTGTTATTCACATGTTAAGTTTCAAATATTGCTTTATTGAAAGAAAAATCACAAAAACGCAGTCATGTAAAATACGGTTTTATTCAACAAGAAGATTAATTTTTCTGTTAGAATAAATTAATTTCCCGACAACAAAATTCAAAATTCAACAACGTTCAATCAACATAAACTAAAATTTGATATTTTTTTTAACAAGAAGGAAAGATATTTCAGAACGCTATTTCTGAGATTTTTTACAAAATGCTATAAACGAAAAAAGCCATTGAAAACTAAAAATATGATAATGAATGATTAAATAATAAAATATTAATAATTTCGAAATTTCATGCTTCATATTTTACCTGTTGTCATTCTATTTCATTTGAAGAATTTTAAGATGTTATTCTAATGACAAACGATATTGAAATATGAAACTTTCAAAGATTTTATTTAATTAGGAATGAAATGAATTTGATAAGATTAATGATGAATTGAAATAGATCAAAAAAGTTGACCACAAAACAGTGTACTTTAGGCATAATTATATATATAATTTCGAAATTTTATGCTTTATATTTTATTACCTGTTGCCGTAGATATTATTCTAATAATAAATGATATTGAAATATGAAACTTCCAAAGAAATGATAAAATTGCTGATGAATTGAAATTGAACAAAAAAGTTGCCAACAAAACAGTGTACTTTATATATAATTATATATAATATACAATATTCTATGTATATTATAATGTACTTTATGTATAATTTGTGCAAAATATATGGCACAAATTACATATAAAAGCTTCATAAAATAATACGAAATTATTAATTCATGTAAATACACGAAAGAAACGCTGGCTAAGTGTTTAGAATATTACCATTACATCCAATATAGCAACAACAACAACAACAAAAAAAAGTCACGTACTCAAACTTAGGACTTCTATTTAAATACACTAAGTCAAGAATTTTTTGCTATTGTTTCAAACATTTAAAAAATTGTAAGATTTTGAAGAAAGGCTTTAGAAATTCAGTTAGTAATTATATTGGCTGAATTCTTTCCCAAATTTTAGGAATTCATTTAACTTCAAATTTTCAAAGAAATTAGGTTTGGTTTGGTTTAGTTATATTAACGTTCCGTTAAAAAGCAACACTAGGGCTGTTTTGGGACGGACCTCGTAATTTTGAACCGCGGTAAAATGACAAGGACGACACCTGAGCTAGCACCCCCTCTCTACACCACACCACACCACACCAGCGGGAGGACGTTTGGCATGACGGAATTAACGTGCAACAGACCCCCTTACACGATGGTTTGGTGGAATCGGGTCTCGAACCTGAAACCCTACGGCTCACAAGCCGAGATCTTACCACCAGGCGGCCTCAAAAAAATTAGGTATTACTTAAATTAAACGTTGACGCATGCCCAAAAATACTTTTTTTAAATCGTGATTTAATTTCTCTGTGGAAATAAAAATAATAGAAATGATTTGCCAAACTACAATTTAAAACAAATAAAAAGTATTTAGAGTTTTGATTCATGAATTATTTTTTAAAAGTGTTTTTCATCTTTTGAAAAATAATTTGAAATGATTTAAAACAAACGATAATTAAAAAAATAATAATCAACTAGAATCTAAAATATAAAGGTAGCCAAATTTTTATAAAAATTAATTATAAATGATTAAAATAATTTTTATATGTAAAAAGTTTTCCATATTTGATTTATATAATAACTACACAATATTAATTTTAATAATATTTGATTTTAATAACAATAAATTTTTATAGTAAATCTTTAAAAAATGACGAAATTTTAACAAAATACTTAATAATGAATAACTAAGCTGCCAGTCACAATTTGTTCGATAAGTTTTAAAAAGATTTAATTGAAGTTATATTTTTCAAATTATTTATTTCTTTATCACAATATTCTGTATAGAAAAATATTCTGAAATTATAATATTGAATCTAAATCTTATGTAGAAACTATTACTATAATTAATAAAATGTTTATAAATTTCAGTTTATGTAAAAAGACTCATTTTATGTGTTTATTTTTATCTTGATAAGAGTAACAAAATATTGAACACATGACACAATAGTGAAGTCTTTTAAAATATTCAGAAACTTATGGATTATTTAGTTATCATCGTTTATTATCAAATAAAGAAAATAATCCAACACAAACATTGGGTGTACATATTTCACCCACAGCTTTTTAGAATAATTTTATCTATATCCAGTAAAGAAATATGTATCGATTATTTTCTCTCTGTATTTGTTTGAAAGACAATCAATATCTGTAATAAATTAATGAGTTTTTTTTTATTTGGACTTTCAGCTCAGAACATGTTAGGAAAAGAAAACCAAGATATTGATTCATCTGGGGACAAAAGGCAGGACAGCCACACCTCTCGTTATTTGATAAGGACACTTAAATTGCCTTCGTTCTTTATTTTTTCGTACTAAAGAATGAAACTAAATTGTTACTTG
>JAPMOR010000759.1:0-80579 GCA_026543865.1 Argiope aurantia
TTGTACCCTTAAGCATGCATCCTCAGTAGGCAGTCGTCTAACCAGAACAACATTTCCGGATAAAGAGTGGATATTTATGTATTCACTCACTTGTACTGCAAACAAATATTTGAAACTCGTACAAATTTTTTTTAAATGCCTCATCATTGAAATTGCAAATTAAATAATTCTCCCTTTCCTTGAATACGCATGATTTGATTTATTTAATCATATTTGAATTTTCTATGTATTATGAACAATGTAAAGTACCCATGACTGATAAAAAATTTATATGACTGACAAATGAAAAAGGCACAAAAAGAAAACGTCAAACAATGTAGCTAATAAAACCAGCAAAATTTTTCAGGGCTAACGATGAATTTGAAATTACAAGATATAAACTGCAATTTAATATTATCATTGGACTTCAATTCTTGTAAAATATATCATTAGAAGGTATCTTATTATGAAAATTAATAATTATTATGAAAATAATAAATTTTATTATGAAAATAAATAATTTTTTAAAGTGCGTTTGTTTCGTGTAAGTCCAAAACTAACTTCTGTTTCTGTATGAGGTCAGAGGTCAAGAAAATAGAAAGTCTTTTAGAATATCTTTCAAAATATAGTTTCTTCATTTATCTGTTTAAAAAAAGAAGTATAGGCAAAAATTCCGGCTTAAAATAAATATATATCTATTAGAGAAATTTTAATCTCCGCTACGATAAACATAACTTCATTTTAAATTTTATTTCTATTTCATTATTATTCTGCTTTTCACTTTAATACAAAGGCTTTGATTTCACATTTCAAAAGCAAAGATTTTACTTTCTAAATATCGAATTACAAAACAAATGCAAATATTTTTCGTTTAAAATAAATAATGCGATAACAGAACATTCTAGGATACTTGTGAAACAAAAAAAGCACTCGTAAGAATTAAATTAAAATGAAAATTATTGAGCCATTTGATAAGAAAAATTTTAATTCCGTCTGCTTCTGTAGAATTTGAAGCTATAAATATTCTTAATATTTACTCCTTAAACATTATTTAAAAATATATTTGCTTTAAATAACACTAAATCATAAAATATCGTAAAAACAATAAACTGCATAGTCAAATATGCTAAAATAATTTAATGAATATAATTTGAAAAGAACTAAAAAGTGTTTCCTTGAATAAAGTTATTTACACTTTGTTAAAGTCTTTTGTAGGGACCACGACGTGAGCTGATTGTATATTTAACAAAGAATGTGAATACACTTAGAACGCTTTGAAAGAATAAAACCTCCCAGGCACAAATTCAATAAAAATGGTAATTTGCATAGCACTATCTAAAATGCAAGAATTCAATGACACAGATGTTTGACACTGATTTCTGAAAAGCATATAAATAATATAAATAACTTTATCGAACATTTTAGAAATTGATCCCTAGTTCGTAACGAAGAGAAAGTAAATTGTGGATAAATGCATCACATTTTTTACTCGTTAAGGATGTTTCTATTTATGTAAGAGATGTTTGAAAGGGTCTAAGTTTCTGAATAGGAAGGTCAATTCCTCCCAAAGCTATCTGATTGGAGCGTAGACTTCATGCACGCTTAGGCTCAGATATCCTTTCGTTGGTATGTCGTGGAATTTACGAGACATTTCGTTGTGTCCAGTGTCATTCCTAATGACATTTTCAGGTTACAAAAACAATTCCATCGAAAAACTGTCGTCTAAGTGGATCTGGTGCATGTTAAATCCGTCGGGCCAAACATCCTCTCGCTGGTGTGGTGCGAAAGTTTAGATAGGGGATGACAGTTCAGGTGTCGTCCTCATTATCTAAACTCAGTTCAAAATTCCGAGGTCCGTACCAAAATAGCCTTAGCGTTGCTTTAAAACAAGGCATTGATATAACTAAACTCACAGTTGCAGCTGCAAAATTTCATAAAATTTGAAGTGATTATACTTTCTCTTTGTTATTTGAATATAATCTTATTAGAAGGCAGCTACATATGACTTAAAACTGTACTTATAGCACGAAAAATTCTGGGGTGGGGGGAACCAAGAAAAGAACATCAATAATGACAGCAAGGTACAATATTTAGTTCTGTTTCACAAATTTTCCACATGAGTGAAAATAGTTATCCTAATTTAAAGCGGGTACGCTCAAAAAATGTGTTGCTGCACATTTTCATCAAAGAATAACGTTTACAATGACCCTCAAAAATAAATCAAGAACAAGAATTCACTAATTAATAATAAAAATATCTAACATCAGAGGCTATAGTTATTCAGCTTAATATACCCACCAGCTTTCAGAGTGGTCACATCCGAATCCTAATATTTTAACGGAATTCATTAATGAGAGAACGAAATCAAATTAGAATAAATAAAAATGTATTTTAAGAACAAAATCACCTGGTATTAAACTGAACTTGATTTGAGACTTTGGCCTAATGTTAATAGTATGAGCATGCATATCTTAAAACTTGTAATGCTTTATTTATTATTTTGTTTTACATTTAAATTCTTCTATCGAATAAATTAGATGCGCTTAGCTAAATTGTACTTTCCAGGTTGCAGACCATTTTTTTATTTATTTAAGTACGTTTTTGAAGAAATTAAGTGATGATATTTATTTTATTAAACCTTCGAATCAGTATTGCAGTTTGTGAAATTTATTCTCTTTCACAAATTTAAAAAATTATTTTTTGTTCCGATTGTAAAATAATTATTCAAAATGAATGAAAAAACCCTATGTTTGTCGCTGAATTAAAGCATTTATTTTGAAAAATACTGTGCAGCAAATTGCCTCCTGAATTTTGCAATTTGAAAATGTAACGTTTAAAATTAAAAAATTTTGAAAAAGAAACAACTTAAACATTTATATCTGAAAAAAAAAGAAAAAGGATTGTTTCGCTGAAAGTCAAACATTTAATAGAAGCGGCACAATTTTTTTTCTTTGCTCATTTTTAATAAATAGCTTTGAACTAAAATGTAAGAAGAAATTCTCTCTAATAACAAATGCAAATTAGCACATTTAAAGATTTTTAAATCAAGAATCGCATTCAACTTAAGATTCAGTCGATCAATCTCTCTATAATTAAGTTCTGAAAGAGGTAGCAGAAGCCTGAAGTAAAAATTACCAATTGGAGAAACTTGGCCGTATTCCAGATATTAAGAATTCTAAAGAATTGGTAAAATGTATATAATATGATATGTGCCATCAGAAGATGTCTAGTCATTTTATAAAGGGTTCGAGTAAAAATGAAGAAAACGGGACATTCATGGGGATTGAATCAAGATTTGTTATTTCAAATATTTTCCTTATAAGTCCGTGACTTTTCGAGTTGAGTATTCAAAGATATATTTCCATTTTTGGGAGTTATTCAAAAGGAATAAATGTGT
This sequence comes from Argiope aurantia, assembly GCA_026543865.1. Taxonomy (NCBI): domain Eukaryota; kingdom Metazoa; phylum Arthropoda; class Arachnida; order Araneae; family Araneidae; genus Argiope; species Argiope aurantia. The sequence goes on from JAPMOR010000759.1 coordinate 3,377, forward strand.
AATTCTTCAAGGCTATTGCATTAGTCATCAGTGCTAAATGACTTGTATGCCCGTTAAAAGACCTTTTTGAAAACATGACTTTAAATTTCAAATGGAGGCCCATTTACTGAGAAAGAATGCCGTTAAGTGCGAGATCCCAGTTTTTGAAGTACTAAGCAGAGGCAAACTTTTCAAGAAGATAATAACAGAACAGCATATTTATAAATGGACTTGAAATACATAAAAGCTAAAAAAATTTATGTCAAAGAAAATTTAAATAGAATTTCATATTTCAATTTTTTATTCAAGCAAATGGATATTACATAATCGATAATATGATAATCCTCGTTAACAATTGCTAACATGAAAAAGAAATATTTATTTTTCATTATCCATTCCAAAGTAATATTAAAATGAAGATGCAACGCATTTATCTTTATTGAAAATTTTAGGAAATCATCTGTATGTGTTTATAAATTACAATGCATTTATATTCATTGCAGATTATATGATGTTCCGTGTTTTTTAAAGAATTTAAGTACTCAAATGCTAGTTTATTTATTTCCTACATTATTTATTCATTTATTAGAAATACTGTAATTATATTCTAGAAACTTGTTCTCGGTATGATATGAATACTTTGGAATGAAATTATCACTTACTTTTCTGCATCGTGAGCATTTTCATGTCACCGCTATAGGCATTTAAGAACATATTTTTTTTAAAATTTGTTTATATATTTGATTCACATTTTTTTAAAATAAATTATCAGAGCATCTAGAACTATTGATGTTTTTAATTCATCGTACATGTTTTCATTTAGATCAGTAAGAATTGACATAAAGGATCAAGTTTAGAAAAAAATTGTTTCAGGATTACGCATACTTTTGTAGCTGAAGAATTGAGAATCAATTTTTATCTGTAATAGAGCATTTAATATCATTTGATTAGATGAGAAATTTTTGTTCAATCATTTAATGAATAATTTTCAGTTATTTATTATTAGTCTTTAATAGCTGAATAAAACTGCATTATATGGGCTATTTTTAATGTTTCTAATTTTAAATACTTTACTGTGTCTAATTTGAGGATTCAAAATATAAGTAAACTATTTTATGCAAAATATTGTCTTCCATTTACTTTTTAAGAGTCCCATGAAATTCTAGCAAATTAATTCTGATTCTAACTCAAACATTTCTTTACTTGTCTGCAAGAAAATATCTCGTTCACTATTATTATTTATTTTTTTTGAAAAACAAAGAAAACGAAGACTAATTGATATATTTTGTTCACATTTGCTATAGAAGTCGAATAATGTGTTATTTTTATTTTATTATTTATTTATTGTTTCGTGTTTCAAAAGAATTTCTTTATTAAAATATAGAAGTAATTAATCTAAATCTAATGTGAACATTTAAGTACATTAGAGTTTTGAAGACATATCAAACAAAATACATTACTCTTAAAATTGCTTTGCTATAAAAAGAAATATTGTTTGTATATAATATAATTTGTATAAAAAAAATCTCTAAAATGTATCAAAAATTGAACCCAGATTTCTTTAAAAAGAAAACTCTTTATACTTTAAGTTTAAATGTAATTCTTCGTTTCTTAATTTTAAATGTAAAAAGAAAAAAAATCATTTCTACCTTTGGTATAATGGTAATTACCTGAAAGCATTATTGATATTATATATAGACAAATTATATTACTAACTGAATTTTTAGGCGATATTATTAACTTCTAATTAAAAATTCTAACTTCATTAGCGAGAAAGGTTGAATTAGAAACTGCAAAAACAATCAATTTCCATGAATAGCACTTTTCTAGCAAATCTTTGGAATCATCTCTCCATATACCGTCTTATTAAAAATTGTCAACTGGAATTTTTTGTTCTAAAATAATAGACCCAACATGGAACTTTTTATTTCATATTTATGAAAGTTGACTTAGCAATTTCATTTTCCTATTAATAAAAACGCATATAATTTATTTCATAAATTAAAGACTATAATTTTATTTAGATTTTGAAAGGAACAATTATTAAATATGTGCATTGCTATCCAATATGATAAAGTGAAGGATGCTTGCAATTTCAGACAGACTTCGATAAATCTCTCCTCTGTCAGTGTTTCTTAAGCCCTCGGATAACCTGAAGTATATTTCCTCGGGCACCTTCATGATTACCTTAACTCCTGTTATGCTGAGATTCTGGAGGACTGGGTTATTTATAGCATGCGCCTTTTACTATTTGAGCACTCATATACATTATACAAACCTAACGTTTGCAAATAAATAACAATGTGCTTCGTGTAAAAAGCGTTTAGATCTATTTGCAGGCGTCGCATCTAACTATTAATTCGTAAAATTCTGAAGCAGGATGATTTAACTGCTGTGGCGATTATTATATCGGAGAATGATTTTATGATTGGGAAATTTTTTCATAGCTTTTTTCTTCAATATTTTTGTAAGAAAAATTGAAAAATGCATTCTAACTTAAAAGATTTAATTAAAAAAATTCTTCACGCCTAATTTTTATTGTATTTATAAACAATTATCATTTATTAATTCTTTCAACGTTTCTTAGCAACGTATTTTTTTTCCAACCTCGGCTTTTTTACAATTTTTTAATGGCACCATCAGTGAGAAAAATATCAAAATAGGGGTCACGACCTATCTTATTTAACGCTTGACACTTTTACTATTTAGAAAAATTTTAAAGCACATTCCTCAGTCGAGTTCTTCATCTGAAGTCCTGATCACTTTTATTTAATGCATTTGAATTAAATTTAATTAATAGTGAAAGTGAGCCGAATTTCTCTAGGATATGACATACATTTTATCAGATGTATGATATTCTTTCTTTTGAATTGAAAAGTTTCATTCTTCATATCAGGAAGCATGAAAATTTATTCTATAGCGTTGTAAAATCGTCTCTTTGCTGTGGCGGGGCGTTAAGTTGGAAAACACATTTTTCTGTGTCTAAAAATTGAAAATTATCGACAAATTCAAATTCCTCCAATAACTCGGTGAATATTTATATTCAGCTTAAATTTCTAGTCATAACGCTGTGAAACTTATTATATTCTTTGATAATCAGACAATTTTCTATCGGTGGCTCTTACTACATTCAGTTGCAACTTAAATTATGAATTTCAACAAAAAGACATGAAAAGTGCTATATGATGCATCAATGTGTCCGTTTAAACAGTTGAATTTAATTGATATATTTTTTTAATTAGTAGATGGAGGGTTATTTTTGAGTTAAAGTTTATTAATTCAAATTTCACACATGAAAAAGAATAAATGCGCGTGCAGGATCCCCGCATTCTTCACATAGAATCCAATGTCGTTTGCATTCACAGAGACAGTCTATATCAGGGTTTCAAACTTTTAAAAAACACGACCCACTTATTAAAAATCGAATCTGTAGCAACCCATTTCATTCTGAAGTCATTGAATTTTTTTCAGAAAACGAACAGCACATGGTCTTTCGAAAAGTGATTATATGGGCCAAAAATGAACCTTTGTGAAGGAATAAAAAACATTATTAATTACAATTGAAAGTCCATATCAAATTTCCCGGATAAAGATATACATTCAAGATCTTCTCACGATCCACTAAAATTTGACTCGCGTCTCACAGTTTGAGAATTGCTGGGCTGTACTCTTCAATAACAAGACTGATTGTGCGCACAGGCTTCTTTGCCCAAAATCTGACGCCGTTTACTTTAAACAGTGTCAGTCTGTATATATCGAAAGGTTCGAACCCTCCGGTTCTGAAGCGAGTCCTTACCACCAGAATACCGCGGCTCCACTGTAACCGTGAGAGTTGAATTGTTACTTTTCATACCGTTTTCTTGAAAACGGAATGATCACCAGGGAACAAAGTACGAATATCGGCAAATTATTAATTATATATCAATATATACTCACCCTGTATATTCATTTTTATAACAAGTACTATCGATATCGAATGAGTTTATCGGGTAAGTTACACACGATTCTAACTGATATGATATATTGTAATGAATGTAAATTCTTCCTTCATTTTACTTAATTCCTAATCTTCTTCGTATAATATTTATTTTTTTAAATGCTCTTCTATGACTTTGTTCAATTCCTGTAGAAATATTCATTCAAACTCTGTTGGATTCCGGATATCATTTAAATATTTTGGAAATGATGAATTTTGAAAATTATCGCCGGCTTTGATGCTTGTAAAATATATTCGGATTTTACATTCATTTAAGAGAATGATAATGATTTTTTAGACTTATGTTCCATTTTCAAGCCCAAATAGCTGCTTTAGAACGAGTATTTTTTCAGTCGCGGTCAATTAAAGTTGGAGTCATTTTGCACCACTCTTTAAATATCCACCTCATATAAAGATGAAAACAATTAGTACATCTCCACCCCCACTTTTTATCACGTTTAGTTTTATGTGGACTAGGATAAAACAAATGGCTGGCCTTTGATAGAACTCAATTCGATGATAATGATTGAAAGAATACATATTTTTCTCTTTTTTGTCCCCAATTTTTATATCTATTGTTCCTTATGATAAATGTATTGATTACTTATACTGTTATTTTACGATATTATTGATGACTACATTTTTACTATTTATTTCGAGTAAATATTCCTGTATGGTTAATGCAACTGGTTTTGTAAGTTTTGTGGTTTGTTGAGCTATATTGGGCTATTTTCTATCTTTGAACTAGTAGTTTTATTCTTATATACATTTTCTGTTGCAATTATTCAAATACACATTTAAAAGATAATTTAAAACCCTAAAGTTTAAAATTAATAATAAGATTATTTAATTTTAACAAATATTTTAAGGTGCAGATAAGTTGAACTTACACTTCTGAATCAGACACTTATTTTGTTAATTATGTTAAATTGAAGTTATAGTTCAAAGTTTTACTTTTTTTTCTGGATCACTAGAAGCTGAAATTTGTATATCTGTAAATACAAGTCAAATTAATACTTTATAATTCCCAACGCCCCTCTTTAAAGGTTCACACTCAAACGAAATTTGCGAAAATTCTCGTTCTCCTTCTTTGACTATAACATAACTCTTAATACTATAATTGGAATAACAGAATAATGTGTCAATAAATATTACGCTTTTAACATTTTTTAAAAATTATCCTCTCTCTAAATTATGTCATGTATTTCTTAACACTTCTTTTTAATTTTCTGTGAAGACAAATATTTCCTCTGAATTCCTCCTTTCCCTAACAGTCTTTGAAATAATGATGAGATAATTTTCAGAGAAGGAATATACCATCATTTCTGTAACCTGGGGTTGACTTCGGTAATAACTTTCACCCTAAGTCGAAAAGAAAGCGGGAAAATGAGTTAAAAAATGCGCCAAGTCACCGTTTCATCACATCCTTGTACACAGCCGAAAGAGCTTTTAGTTGACTCTGCATAGTTAAGCATGTTACGAAACGTGTAAAAGAACTGTAAAATTTATGCGAAAGATGGCGCAAGACACAGCTGAGCAAATCTCGAGAAAAACAAGTAAAACAAATAAGGATGTACATTACTCGCCGAAGGTAAAACTAAACAACTCCACATTTCTTGAAACGATACTCTTAGAATAAAGCCCAACCAGTCTTTGTAGAAAAGGAAGTTCCGCGAATTTGACTGGCGAAATTCAAATAAGAGCTGTTTGCTTTTTACGCTGACTCAGCCAAACTGGCTCATCAGTCACAAGACAAGCCCTAAGTTTCAGCAAAGCGAAAAAATATGCTTCTGGACATTATGTACAGGAAAACGCACAGAAGTAAACTGAGTGTTGAGAAAAGAAGGGTGAGTAGGACAAATTGCTGCAGGAAAAAGAGGTGAAGGGCAAGCGTTGTTTGCATACTAATGGCCAATGATGATCACGAAAGATAAGTCCTTGCTTGCACCTGTGAAACGCCTCATTTATAATTGTATGGGTGGGTGGGGAATGTTCAACAAGAAGTAAGACCTTTTCCTTTCTTTTAAAGCAGGTTTTCTTGATTGTTCTAAGCTTTTCTCGGTTACGTATATATTAATGGAGGAAATGGCTGACATGATATATTTATTTAATAGTGTTAACCCAAAGACAAATATGGCCCTTTACTTGGAATGAAATATGCAAATAGAAATAAAGTAAGCAATTAAGTCGCTTTTATAGGCATGAACAAAAAAAGTAGAATGAAAAATTCACAAGGATAAAATATGGAAAATAAAATCATGCATTTGACCTAAGTATAAATTATCTCTCATGATGGCGTGTTTGTCCTTAGAATAAATTTTCTATCACAATTATGCATTTTATATGCTTTAAATTTCCTACCATAATATTAGGATAGCTTTTTATTAATTTAGTATTCACGCTTTTCTTCCTATCGTTTTCTAGATGCTTTGATGTTATTTAAGCTTTAATTCTTGTTTACAATAAGCAATAAATGAATTGCAAAAATTTTCGAATGAAGACATAAACAAAAATATTTAAAATAAAATTAGTTGTTGAATATTATATATGAATACTATATAAAAAATAAAAAAATTAGAAATTTTTAATAAATAAAGGAAAGAAATTATTTTAGATATATATGATATTTCACTATGCTTTTCTGAAAAGAACAATAACATCAGTAACTAAAATTAAATAATTTTAGTTACTGATAACAGAATTTTTTTTAAACAACACTTCTATTAATAAACTGAATAACTGAAATTATTTTTATTTTAAATATTCTTTCGCATGTATATTAATTATTTTTATTTAATTCTTATAAATATTGGAGAATCCTAAAATACTTTTTTTCACTAATTCATTACCAGATGGCACCCCTCGCATGGAAGCACAATTTCATTAAATTGATCAATAACTGATAATTAAGCTTTAAAATACTAAAATTGCATATTTTCCTCGAAAAATTCCATATTTACACAATTTTAAAATTCTAACACATTAAAGAAGTAAGTGAAAAATCTATTACAAAATTCCTTCTTCACAAATAAGTCAAATTAAATATAAGTATATGAAAACAATTCAAAACAAATCAATATGAAATTCCCAATATAAAAAAAATAAATCTTATTTTTAGTTTTAACAAAGAACTTGCAGCAGTCGTATGAATCTGCATACAGGACGTCTCAGAACTATTGGGCTTAATTTTGCAGATTTATTATTCACACTGCAACAACACTTTTTGTGAAGTAATGTGTAAAGATGCGAGATACGATGAGATACAAAAAGTAGACACGATAGGAATTATTTTTTTCTTACAACATTTGTAAAGATTTTTTTACAACAATTTTTAAAATAAGTGATTCAACCAGTAGTAACACATGCTTGGAAGCCGTAATGAAGTGATTGGTGTATAGCTTCAAAATCTCCAAACAGTTCTCGCACAACCAAAATTAATATTAAAGTGATGAAGTCCTCAAAAGAGTCTGACCGAAATGTAACCCAATCACTCTGCAAATGCTGCTAAACATGTATTACTGTTAGTGAATTGAAGTAACTGCTAAAGATGCTGTAAATAATTAATCCGTCTCTTCATATCAGTATCTTGAACTTAATTTCAATGTATCAGTTGAGCCCAAAATTTTTTCTAGAATAGTAATTTACTGAAGTGTGTTTTAATATCCCTTAAAGTTTGTCCCGTGAATTCGATAATCTTTGAAAAAAATCTATTGATTCACATAATTATGAGAAAATTGCCCATTGATTCTCATTATTATGAAAAAGTTCCCATCGAATCAATAAATTTTTTTAAAAAATGAAATTGGTTACCATGAATATGAAAGAATGTCAATTGATTACTATGATTATGAAAAATATTTATTCCCATTCTTGTTAAATTACACTAAAGAATGCCTTAATTTTAAAAGAAATTTCTTTTAATGGAAGTCTTAGTCAAGACTTGCAGCATGAGCCCAAAATAATAAATATTTTAATAAAGTAAAAAAAAAATTCTATTTTACACATTGACTTAACTTAATTTTTACAAGATTCAATAGTTATATATTTACGAATCATGAATAAATATAATAAAAGTTAGCTCTTTAACCTCAAGCATTATAAATAAAACTCATTTTCCTTTTAGACTTTTGTAATTCTCTTAAACTGTTTACTTGAGTAAATTTCCAACTTTCTTTTGAAAATGTCACAGCAATGATACAAAAGAAGATGCATAAACGAATATTTGCATAGATCGGAAGGCAAATTTTCGAAAATATTGTTACAAGCTCCTGAAGAATAACATACTAGAAAGATATTTCATTCATTTTTAAAATGTAAACATCATCTCAAACAACAGTAGCTGTCGTAAAGATATTTAAAAATTTAACTTATAAATTCCTGTTACGGTACGGTCGATGGTTTCTTATGTTTATCCGTGTTACGAAAATTGCTTGTCTTGCAGAACTTGAATTTCAAAAGCGAACCAATCACTTAATACCTCCCGTAACTCCGTCGCTTATTATATTAGGGAACAGTATCACGGAGCGTATGTTGAAGACGTGTGGTTGACGGCTTCTTATTGATCTAGAAACCCTCGATAAAATATTTTTATACCTCAGGCAATTCTTCTGAACTCAGAAGTTTTATCTGACTTTCTTTTCAATTGATGGTTTCATCTCGACACTGGTTTTTTTTTTAATCCATCCAATTATTTTTCAATTTCGGTTTGATATGAAATAAAACAGACGGATGAGTTTTGTACTCAGAGGAAAGCGGTAAAAATTCGTAAGTAATTTGAATTGTTGATCGAGTAAGATTTTAAAATATTTTTTCATATACCTTTAAATGTTGATTTATTTGGCGTTCCAATTGCATGATTACACTTTTAACATGCTTCGACACCAGAAAAATCATTACTTTTTCAAACTTTATTTATTCGGGAGTTCACGTATCTCAGGTTTGATATTTTATACTGAAGCTGAATAGAACATAAGCAAAGACATGTCACGCATTTTGTAGTTGTATTTCATCCAATTTTTGAACACGATGATATGAAAGTCCACCATAAAAATGTACAAATTAAAGTTTTGCAGCACTGAAAGTTTTTTTTTTTTTCATGCTTTGTGTGGAAGTTAACTTCGCTCGAGCATCAAATAAATCAGGCATCTAAAAAGAATTAGCGATTTATTTAAAAGGCTTAATCACATTTAACAGCTCCTGAGTTGATTTATTTGGCTGGAACGTAGTAAGTTTGAAATGTTGTCAAATGACGATAAAAAATTTCGACCACTGGCAGGAATACTGGACCACTGACCTATGGCAGGAAAATTTCACCAAATTTTCCTGCCATAGTCACAATGATAATCGTTGGCAGGTATAAAATGTACCAGCTTTACATATATCAAGTAAAGTTCGTACATTTAAATCAACTTTTGTTATATATATATGAATTTGGTCTCCAATTGGCTGTCCTTATTTTTCTAAGAAAAATAAGAACATCCTGTGTTTTTCTGAAGCTAACAGAATGACAAAGAAGTTAGTTAAGATGATTAATATTTCACTACTTTTTATCGAATGTCATGACACTGTAAATGTTAGTAGTAAAAAAAAACTATATAAGATAATATATATATAAGATAATAATCATAAGATTATTATTTATTTGAAAATTTTTCTCTCGAATTCCTTGTTTTAATGAGTTTTAAGAAATCTCACTTTAATTTAGGAAATTTTCTTCTACTAACACTGGTTAAACTGTTTAATAAATTCATAGTAAGATCTCATAAGAATTTATCAAGTACGTGACATATCTATTTTCTCAATATGTGGGTTCCAAGATTCAATTTACTCGGAGTTTCCAGGAATCCAATGTGCCTTTAAATTGAGGTAAGAAGTGAATGTGAATTTCAAAAGATTAAAATGTGTATGCATAAACCAGCGCTTTTTGTAATTACAATTAAAAGGCTTATTTAGGTTTCATTGAGGAAGCATCGCAATAAAAGATACCGATTCAAATTTTGCAGGTGTGAAAGATTAATTTTAGCAATCTGACGAAAAAAAAATTTTTTTTAAAGGGTGATGTGAAACAAATTGGTTAAAAGCATATGTATCAGGAATATAGTTGCGATCTTTTGGGGAAATAATTCAGTTCAGAATAAACAACAGGCTTAGTTAAGGTTTCATTGTTTGTTCCTTTAAAATATATATTCCAAAATTTTATGTAACATTCACTAAAGAGCAAGGTTTTCTAACAAAGTTATTTAGTATTAGAAATATAAATAATAAATGAAATATTTTCTAAAAATAATTTTTATAAAAGTAGCAAGTATACAGTCGATGTCTTTGGAAAAATATTCTTTTAATTAAAAAAATAAACGAATCAATTTTGAAATAATGAAATAAATAAATTTGCATGCTTGGAAACTTATTTATATATAATGTACAAAAACTCTATAAATAAATCTACGAATTCTATAAATAAGAAATGAAACATGGTAATTTTTTTTTGTAAAAACAACAAGTTACAAACGAAGTCTTTAGAAAACACTCACTTTTATTTTAAGAAATAAAAGAATTTTTTTTTTGAAATCATGAAATATACAAGAGAAACAACATTGGAAAATTTGCACGATTGAGAAATTATTTAAAAGTTTAATTTTTAATTCCACAAATTCCAAATTTTTATCATTTATAAACGTCATATTCTAAATATAATTTATAAATTATAATTTATTCTAAAATTATAATTTAAAAATATTATTATTATTATTAATGGCATTGAATTATAATTGAAACTATATTATAATTATAAATTTGTCCTCAAATTATAATTTTAAGAATCTTAAAGTGCATGAATTTAAAATAAAATTTCATAGAAATATATAAGACCCTTTATTTCGTTTATAAAATGAAAACAAGACTTAAAAGGATTATTTATGGTTGATTTCACTGGATATTTTAACCCATAGTTATTGTTTGCTAGTTAAATAGTTAGTCATAAAATTCTTTCCGTAGCTTCAAAATAATAATTTGCAACTCGTAAATCTATTTCTTCAAAATTTTATGTTTCAGTTGATGTCTTAAAAATAAATTGAGAGTACTTAAAGTTCAAAAATTGTATATTCCTTTATGTAAAATCATTTCTTTTGTACTTACGTTTCAAGCATTTAAAATTCAGATATTATTTTGAAGCTATAAATATTTTACTCTATATCTAAATTTTAGATGCTTTATATTCTACAGAATAATCTTCAACACTTTAATAGCATTGTATAAATATTTTATTTACATATAAAGCATTATCTAAAGGATATTACTACTTTAATTTGCATATTTTATGGAATACGCATTTTCTTGAAAGCAAACTAGAAAAAAAATGAATGTGTGAAGAGTTAAATTATATTTCATTATCTTATAATGATTTTTTTATCTGAGATATAACTATATAAAATATTAAATTTATAGTTTTTGCAAAAAAAAATTGTTATTCATGGTTAACTCTTTCTACCCTCGTTTCTATAAATAGAACTAAGCACTCATTTTACAGAATTATAACGGAGAGATGATTTTGTGGAAAAAGGTAAAGAAAGTAAATATTTTGTATATATCAAAATATTTCTTCAGAAACCCCATAGTGCCATCTAAAACACTTAAGTGGATTTATTTATTTATTTCAAAATTGAAACTGTATGAATTTTAACTGTTTACATAAATTTCAATGCAATATATTTCATGTTCAACCAGAGACATAAATTGCATCAAGAATTTTCCATATAAATTAATGAAAATTATTAAGAATATCAGAAAATTCTTCATATAGGAAAGTGATTCATTTGATATTTATGAATAGAGACATGCTTTGATAACGCTTATATTTAAAACGACGCTTTCCTTTTTGTAAAAATTAAATTTTGTAATTTCTGACGATAGTATAAAATATTAATAACTTCAGAATTTAATTATAATTTAATTCATTATTTCTGTTATATATAGAATTCATTATTCTCTTCTATACCAACTGTTAGATAATTTGAGAAGAAAATTGATTTAAAAATTGTTAAATATTTATATCAATGAATATAAAATATGTTAGAGACTAAAACGATGAAAGTGATGAAAATAAAAATAAATGAAAAATATAAAGATAAAACAGAAACTTAAATAAAATTTCATTGAACCAAGACAACATTTACAAACGCCACTCGCTTTTATAGTTTTGTTTTTACAACCATAATTTTATCAAAAATTTTCTTCTTTATATCATTGCATTTTTTTTCTTATTGTTTTATGGCATTAATATAAGCATCTTTTTAAAACTTTTTTAACTTTTATAAATAAATCGAAGTTTGGAATTAACTTGGCAAGTGATTTGTGCATTTAAATGTGTGCAATGTAAAGAATGATAAATATTTATTGATTTCCAGTTCATTGAATCAGTATGATATTAAGAGTTTTTATTTTAAAAATAAATATTATATTTTATGTAATGAGAAAATAATATATTTTATATAATAAATGTATATATAAAATAGACAGCAGATAGTTGTACTCGATATTTTAAAATCTATTAGTCATAAATCATGTTCTTCTGTAGTTTAAATAACATTTGCTTACCTTATTTTATATGTCATAAAGCCCCTCGATAATAAAAATAATTTCATTCTGTCTAATGCTATAAGTTTATTTTCCATACATAATGGGGCATTTTATATTTTAGAATTGAAAAATTTTGTAAGTAAATGTAATCGCTTCTTACAAAAGAATTCTAATTCAGAATATTTAACAAAACTAGTAATCTTTAAAATTAAAGGACTGTAAATAATTATAAGAAGCAGATTTACATATTTATTTCTGGTAGATTTACGAACAGATTCTGTAGTAAACACAGACGTTGAAATGAAAAATGCCGTTATTCCTGTAATTAAATTATGAAAAATGTCATATTTCAAACGCAGATAAATAGCTGAAGCTTATTTTTTAATTAAATATCTGGTTAATATTGAATAATTCGAATTTCACAAAAATAGGGTGTTTCAAAATTCGTGGTACATCTGAAGGATTGATAGAACACTACTATACATGCACAAATCTTATAATTACTAGGTTAACACTACGCTTAAAAAGCAGTATGTTCGGTGTCGTGAAATGATGAAAGGCAGGCAGACGAATGACAATAACCGATGAATTTAAGCTAAACCTTTTATATAGTAACAAAAATATCTCAAAATAGTATTCAGAAATATAACTTTTTAAAATATTCTTAGCGCCTCGTTCAGTTCAAAATGAAATCAAAGACATTTTCGTCAAAACATTTTCTATTTTTTTAATGCTCTAATAAAAGTATTTCAAAAAATTATTTTATTAAATTCTATTTCTTTTATTTTTTTTATTTCATTACCAAAAATATTTGGCAATTTTAAAATCAGTTTCTTCTCTGATCATAATCAAAGGACTGTAACCATATAGAATAAATATTCAGTAACTTTAATCGGTTACCTGGTAATTATATGAAATTACTGAAATATTGGAGTGTCAATATAACACAATTTTACACAGAACTTGACAACTCTAGAGCATTAAAAAGAGAGTAAAAATTGGTTATAAAGCACACATAAAGAAAACCAAGCTGCATTTAAAAAAGTGCAAAAATGCCAAAAATTCGAAAACAATTCATTATTGTAATCGAGAAAAAGAAAAAAGATTCTGTTAATACAAAAATAAGATGATTAATGAATTAGTGAAAAAAGTAATCGAATTTACATATTGATAAAAAGTCATTTTATAATTAATATTTATATTGCATAACGTCATTGGGAAAGCTCAAATTTCCTTGGAAAAGATGTAATATTAAAAATGCCTTGGAAAGCTTTATCTCAAATAAGGTAAGATAAAAAAAAATCGCTGTTTATAGAAAAGACAAACTTGGAAATGGCATTAATCTCACTAGAAATTTCAACAATTTTTAAATATAATATGGAGAGAATCACTTTAATCTCAATTCTCACTTGGATAAATTCTGTTGATCTATAAGCATTAGCAAATGTCAGCATCATGAATTTTCATAAGATATTAGAAACAGTTTTAAGAATTTAAAATTCTGCGTATTCTAATGCTATATGGTAAATACTATTAAATAAGAGATTTAAACACATTAATCTTCTTTTACTAAGCAAAAGTTCTAGAGAATAATGCAAAATGAAAACTTTTTCGCTTCTTTGTCAAAAAATAACAACTCTTTCAGCTCATAGTAACTAATACTTTCTTATATACTCTTCTAATCCTTACTATTGCTTGACTAGTTCGAAAATCTGATAGTATTCAACGTAAACTGGAAACATATGTAATATATTTACTTGTTAAAACTTATTATCAGAGAGGCTGTGTTGATGATTGAACTATTCGCCAGATGTGAGCAAAAAATTGTCTCGATACATTAGATGCTTTCCAGACTTTATACATCTGGTCAGCTATCTATTTATTTATTTAGTCAGATGATATAAATATAGAACAGAGTCCCAAATGCACATGTCAGATTTGTAGAAACATGGAATTTGTTTATTTTCAATGTCATAAAATAATATTTAATGTCATAAAATAGTAGGATAAAAATTTTGAATAGGCTTCGATTTGAAAGGTCAAAACAAGGAGGGTTTCATACATTGATGAAATCTGTTAATCAATGAGAATTTTTTCAATGTGTGATGAATTTTCATTAAATATTCAAAATACTTTTGAGAGTACAAAATATTGTACCTTTTGATTATACAGGATGTCTCAAAACCCTTGACGGCGGTTTTTATTCCTGAAATATTGATCGTAGACATATACTATAAATTACAAAGTTGCGTAAAAAAAAGATGCAAATTGCTATGAAATCGATTAAAATTTTCAGGGGATTAAAATTTAAAAAATACAAAATTTTAATTTTTATACGGAGCCCGTACAAAAAAATTCCCAATGAGTAAAATGTGCCGCATCCTCTCATTAAAGTCATGTACGAAATTTCAGCATTTTATCACAAAAAGTCTCAAAGATATGAAACTACATAAATGCTAACTTAAACCACTTGTCCATGCCTGGATATGAGTTCGCAAAGAGATAAAATCATGTCGGATGTTCGTGTTTTAGGGGTCGTACACAAACTAACAAAGAAAGTAATGATTGAGTAAATAAATAATTTTTCTATTTATTGGTTCAAAAGTATTAAAAATGTGTAGAAATAATAACTTAAAGGAAAGATTACGTAAGAATTTTTACAGGTTCACTGACTGTGCTATTTTTTGTTATATTCTCTAATTCATGATATAAAATTTTAAAGTATTTTTCAGGAAGCATAGATTTTAAAATTTGTACTTAAAACTAAAGATATGAAGCATATTTAATTTTCTTATGATGCGTTCCTGCGTGGCGTCAATTGCACTGAAGGTGTAAACATTTGCATTTTAATTTGTGATTGATCCTTCTCCAACTTTGTTTAACATATCTTTGAGAATTTTCATGATAAAACTCTGTAATTTTGTACATCACCTTATTAGAGGATGGGGCAGTACGGGGTCCGAATAAAAATTTAAATTTTGTATTTTTTAAAGTTTAATCCCCTGATAATTTTAATCGATTTCATAACATTTTGCACCTTTTTTATGCAACTTTGTAATTTACAGTATATGTCTACGATCAATATTTAAGGAATAAAAGCCTCGGTCAAAGTTTTTGAGTCACCCTGTAAATGTCAAGTATAGCTAATGATTAATAAATTTGGAGTCATACTAATACTGCTAAATGAGAGATTTCAGCACATTAATCTTCTTTTATAGAGCAAAGGTTAAGGAGTCCAAAATAAATGAAAATATATTATCGTTTATTTGCTATAAAAACTATTAGCAACATTGTTTTGCTTGTTCGAAAGTCTAATAGTCTACAACGGAAATTAGAAACATGTGTTGCGGAATTACTTCCCGAAAGCTATCTGATTATCAGCAAGGATGTGTTAATGATAGTATTATTCACGCTGACGGCAACAAAAAGTTGCATTAATGCTACACTATACGTTTTCACTTCCGGCTGTTTCCTTAGATAATGTAAAAATAGAATAGAACCTCAAACAAACAACTAAGTACAGCTTTGATAATGTTATTTACATACTGGATTGCCTTTTATTTTGATATGCTGGTTTACGTGTTTATGGATTTTCTTCATGATAGAAAGTTTCTCTGTTCTGCTTATTTAAACCAATTTGTGCGTAATATTTGCTGTAATTTACGGAAAAAAATGCTTTAATCTTTAGATTGCGGGTAGATGAAATTTTTAATCATCTCTTTCCTAAGATCATTCGAATTCACATATCTTAGAATATTGGAAGATCTCAGTTTCTCTTTCAAAGATTAAAAAAAATAAATTCCATGCCCCATCAAAATACACAATGATAGCAAAGAACGTTCTTAACCGGTAGACATGCAAAAGAAGTCTTACTATAGCTAACGGCTACTAAGCAAATGCATGGTCGGACATAATCGGTCTGTCCGTAAAATGCACCTGGAATCTCGGGTGTAATATCAAATCATGCGCATCGGGTACTCAATCAACTAATAAAATTTAACAAAAAGGTGAGGAATTTCTAATGATATCCAGGCGTCTCGGGCGCCGGCGTAATTTTGTTGATTGGGCGTTTGGTCATTCCAGTACTAATAGAGTTGAATAGCATCAAAATAAGAATTCTAGCGGATGAGCGGGGCATCCTTTCACCCTTCTTTATTTCCCTTGATTAAATTTTAATCACTGAAGAGGTCACTGTTATAATTTTTCTTCATTAACAATGAACTTACCAATCACATATAAGTTGAGTGAATATTGAAATCAAAGGATAGAAACTAATTACTCAATATTGGTCGTATTGTATTTGCACCAGTACCGTGCTCAAAAAAGATCCATATGCGCTCAAGACAATAAGATATTTTTGTATTTATTCCCTTCATATTGTTACGAAATTTTCTTTACCGCCGGGGTTCGTTTGGATAGTGGAAGTTATATGGTGTGGAGAACGCTCAATCAGCAGGCAGAAGTAGAATAAAAACAACGACGTTTATTTACACGAAGACATACAGGACAGCACAGAAGACGATTATCTTCACCCGAGACGTGTAGCATACAACCAGAATTTACTGCAGACAGTAGCGCACAGCTCAGTTCAGCACTAGCTTAACTCACTCGCTTCCGACTACTCCGTCTTCTACTTCTCCGACTCGGATTACTGACTTCGCTCCGTCGATTCCGCCTACTCTTCTTCGACCACTCCGACTACTGGCTTTTCCGCTCCGTCTTCGGACTACTCCGTCGTCTCCTTTTGCCAGCGGCGGCCGCTTCCTTTTATAGGTCTCAGGAGGCGGGGCTAGAAGCCTCTCAAACAATCAGGAACGTTTGAGGCGTATCTCGGTTCCTACTGGACGGATCGGGAAAATTCTCGAAGTTTCGGGTATTATCTATTTTGGAGCCAAAGTCGCCAAATTCGTCGCCAAGTCGCCAAGTTTGTTGCCAAGCTCTGGGATTTCCGACGCACACCTGGACTCCGTCCCATTCGGATGACTGTAAAACTTTCTTTCCAATGATGGAACAAACTATGCTGGGAAGCCGAATTGCAGGTTTGTAACAATATTCTATTCTTTGAACTTATCAAGAGTATCATAATCATTCATTCGAATTGTTTATTTACCTATAGTTAAAATAGAGATCTAAATACATTAATGGACTCCTACTTTTTTTTGTTACTTTTATCATGCGTACTTTGAATGGCTGAGTATTTGTTTCCATTTGTGTTTGGACTCATCTTTTTGGATTTCTATGAATCATTTTATTTCAACATCGAAAATGAAATTAAAACTTATTCAAAATATTTAAATGAAGCAATGAAACATAATTTTTAAACTGAGCCGCCTATTTTTCCCGTAAGATTTCAAATTTTAAGTGCCACTTCAAGCGAAAAGTCGAAGTGAAGTTTTGAACAAATTATCTTATATAACAGTTGGAAATACATAAAAAGTTTTAGTAATGTTGAAAACAGAAAACATGGACGCATACATGAACAATTTCAGAATATCAAATTCAAGGAAAGCGTGATCAGTTGTTTCCATACTTCTTGAAAGTACAGAACGATCTTGAAAATGATTCATGAATAACTTAGGGAGACATGTCTGCTTCAAACTTAATGAATAACAAGTACTACAAAGTAATGAATTACAAATAGTATAAACTAATGCAATGCACAATTTCTTATGATTCTTGCATTCAAAAGTTAATCAGTTTGTTGTGATCGCCAATCATATGAAGTACTGTCAGGAATATGATATACGTCATAATGTATTTCAAGTATTCATATGAATTTAATGAATTCTATATATCCTTATGAATATGTAAAATTCATCATGGTGTATATTCATAATTTATATAGAGTCAGATATCTCATCTTTCCAGTTATGACTGTGAATGGAGTCGTAGTATTAAATAATTGAAACAATTTTTAAAAATACCTTTATTTCTATGTTAAAAAATTGAATTGCAGAATTTTTTTTTGTTTTGATAATTTTTTTGATTTTTGATATTTAATTTATTATGATGAATAAATTATATTAATTTAATTCATTATAATAAATATTATATGGTCTTTATATGAGGGTTTTTTAAAATTATTATCTGCTAGCGCATGATAATAAGCATGAAATCAAAATTTAATTAATTTAATTGATTAAGTTTTAAAGTGTGAATACATTAAAAATGTATTGTCATTAAACAATATATAAGGGTACAAAATTACATAAGGGGATTAAGAGCGTAATTTACTGACAGCGTAAGGAAGGTTACAAAATTCCGTCGTTACAAATAAACATGGGAAATTACATAAAAAAGTTCAAAAAGTAAAAAATCATCCAGACTGTTTTCTTAATAAATTCCTATATATTATATACGATTATATTAAGAATTTAACTTTCAAAGTTCGCTATAAATAAATAAGTACAAAAAATAATAAACATTACTATTTAATTGTATTTGCATAGTTAAATATTTCGCATTTTACTGTTTATTGACCGTATAGTAATATTTAGTTTATTTTAAAAATGTTTTTTCTTATGGTGATGGAAATTCACAAAGTATTCGATAAGAGAGTACGGACAGTCAGGATTAGTGAGTCCTACCTGATTCTTTAAATCTTGCTCATAAAAATTGGTCTAAATATCAGTTATAATTTACATTATTCGGCAGGAATAAATTTTATTTGGTTTATTACAATAATTATCAATGAATTATTTGCATTTAAAAGTTTTGGTAAGATTGGTCAAATACAGAATCAAAAACAGAAAAATTCCGATCAAGTGAAGATTCTTTTGAAGAGAGATAAGAAGTAAAAAAATGATAGGATTTACTACTGATAAGAAAGAACCGACATAAAGCTTCTATTATTATCTCGCACATAAAATCACTTAATGTATTTGGTCTAGGAATTAATACGTGCGGTTTTTTATAAAAAATTAAAGCTTTATTTCAAAAGCAAAATACATAAATACGTTATCAAAAATATTGTCCATCGCTAGCCACTACTTTTTCCCATCTTTCAGGCAATTTACGAATTCTGTGTCGAAAGAATTCCTCACTTTTCGAAGCGATCCAATCAGAGGTCCATTTTTCAATATTTTCTGAAGAAGTGAACCGCTGTCCAAGCAAATCGTTATTCATGCAATCAAACAAGTAGTAGTCTGAAGGAGCAATGTCTGATGAATACGGCGAGTGGGGTAACACTTCTCATCCGACCTTTTCCAACTATGTTTTGATCGGTTTTGCGACATGTTGTCGAGCGTTATCATGTTGAAAAATAAGTTTATTATGTCTTTTATCCCATTCTATTCGTTTTCTGGCCAGAGCTTTTTCAAACGCATCAACTGAAGTCGATAACGTTCTCCATTAATAGTTTCACCAGGTTTCAGAAGCTACAAATTTTTTTGGTTGTTCAGGTCGTTCTTGATCTTCCAAGCCGTAATCACCACTTTTAAACCGTGCAAACCACTTCTGACACGTTCGCTCAGCTAGAGCATGGTCACCATAAACTTCCACCAAAATACGATGACTTTCGGTAGCACTTTTGTTCATGTTAAAGTAATGAAGAAGAACACTCCGCAAAAACACTTTATCGAGCACAAAATTTGACATTTTCAGTTGAATAAAGATTGTTGTTATTTACGCTTAAACCAAATGGCATATACTAAACTAGATGCGCACTAACAGTAGTTTTAAATGCATGTTTGAACAAACGAAACTATGGGACAATAAGCTAGTTACGTCATCTCTTGTAAAACCGCACGAATTAATTCCTAGACCAAATATTACAAAAAAAATCTTTCAGTAAAGGATGCGAAAACTCAACGGCACAGTTTTAATATGATCAAAATTGCTATGAATCTGTAATGTTGCTTCCCTGCGAAGGAAGTCTCATAGTCAGGAGGAGAGATTTACAGATATTTTTAATGGATGCAAACTGGATGTCAGGTTAATGATCAAGGAAAAAAAAAAGATACTAGAAGCATTATGGCGAAATTTCTATAAGGACTCAAGATCCGGAATTCTTCTAGAAGCTTCTATACCCTGTAGAGCATATGTATAAACTCTAAATGATAAAGCGAATCGTCTAATAAATTTTCTCTTTTCAATGTTGATTGCAGAGAGAGCTTTCTAGCTGCATTATTGTTGTTTAATAACGATTTGCTGTTTGCGTGTGTTGTCGATTTCTGTAAATGCTGCAGTTGGGTACACTACCGCATCTCTCTACCTGTGCTTCTTCAGGAATTGAGCCGTCGTTATCTTTTGGCAAGCGTGGTGGACTTCTTACCGGCCGGATTTCCTTAGCAATATTACAAAAAAAAGCATAATTTAGAATCGATAAGAACTAACTTTCAGCATGTTTTTAAAATTATTTTATATTTGCAATCGCTTACGGGTCGACTATAAGACAGAGTCGCATCGCATATAACATAGTATAGCGTCAATATGCATCGACAATAAATATAATATGTTATATATTATATAATATAAATATTAAATGGCGTAACTCACTGATGAAGAGATTCAACATAAAGATCTAAAATAATAATTCATTCTAAAATTATTTTTCCTTCACAATCACTTTTTGTACGATGCTCATTTCTTGAAATACGAAAAAACTGATTTGTGCCAAAATTTAACTAAAATTTTTGTTTAAACAGACCATTTTATATTTAGAAATCAAAACAGCTTTAAAAGAATTGCCAATATAGGTCTACCATGCAGAACATTACAAAAAGTAGTATACCATATCCATAATTTAAAGATATGGCGTATTTCAATCCCATACAATAATTGAATGTAAAAGAGAAACAATTTTAGGAACTTTCAATTGAATTTTTTAAAAATTGCGTTTCACCATTTTTTACAAGAGCTTTGTACAATACACAATCATTTATTGTACATATTATTAACTAAAAATAAGACTGATCTTTTAAGAATGGATATTATATAAATCCCAAATAAAGCTGTAGTGTTTCATCTTGAAACCTCCATAATTTGTTACTATTTTATAGATATATTGATATTTGTTTGTTTGTTTTTTACCTGAACTCAAAATTGTTCTTTCTCACGGAAAGGAGAGAAAAACGGGAACTCTTTTATTTAATGTATAATCCAGTTGGATTTTTCAAAAAGCAATATCAAATAACAAGCAAAAAAATTTCAATTCTTTTTCAATAAGATACTAATATTCCGGCAGTCGAACTTACCTTTTGTCAACAGACTTTTTAGAGGCCAAGAAAATATTTTAAGGACATTTTTTTATAAATTTTATTTATTATCTATGCATATTCAACAAGTTGAACATCAATGCCTGATACCAATTCAAATGCACTTTTTCGGAATTTTTCCCAATGTTTCGGAAGAGGCTTTTTAAACATGTATTACGGTTAACTTTTTATTCGTGATTCTAATTCTGCTGAAAGCGTGAATTGTGAATAAATGCACAATTTCTCTAATTGGTACCCTCTAGCTATCTTTTTCCTCACTAAAAACACGCTCAATTCTTATGCTTTAGCCTTTTTGGAAAATGAACTTTTTTATTACTCTCAAAGCTACATTCGATGGAAAAGAAAGAAGCTGACTTTTGAAGAAAAGAAAAGTAACCGCAACAGTAAAGAATAGAGTAATTTTCTTTCTTTTTTTTGACTAAGCAAAGAAAATCTTTAATTCTATTACCAGACAACTCTTAGACAGTGGCTCATCGTACCAAAAGGAATAAAGAACTCATAAGATAAAAGACGTTTCTGCATTTTTTAAACGAGCTGTAGCAAAATCTATTTTTAACATTCCTTTTGTAAAAGTATTTTAATCGCACACCTGTAACATTATAAATAATTCATTGCATTAAATTTTAATATTTAATAAATATTTTTGAAAATACAAGTTTATTCAGCGTAAACTTTAATTTGATATGTAGGTTTAAAATCAAGTAAAAACTAGTAAACAGAATTGAATTAGTTGCTATTTGGTAAATAATTTTATGCTGAATGCTTGTCGAGAATTGGTCTTCATTTACTGTCATTTAAAATCGTTAATGGTATTATTAAATAAGTTAAACTATGTTAAATGCTTCTTACATATTTTCATCAAGTTTTATTCTTATAAAAATTGATTTAATGTAACATACATCTAGTTAAAATAATGGATAAAATATTAGTAAATTTAATTGAAAAATGTTCTTTGTTTATTATTGATAATAGAGAATAAATAATTGAAAATGCAGATCAAATGACAGATTTATTTTTCGTATCGATTGATTAGAGCAGTACTCCCCTTTAAATCTTCACAAGGTTTCGCAAAAATGAGTCTCGTACTTTTGAAACATAGTCAGATGACGAGGGAAATACCTGAGATGTTCCTTTTCTTCACTCACTTATACCACATAAGCCAGAGGAAGGTTGATATAAACATACGTAATTTAATAAGCGCTAGGTTTACAGCTAATATTCGAAGAAATATTATCTATAAAACGTAACATTCCTTATCTGAAGACAAAATTCTGAATCTAAGTCACTGCATTTATATTAACTGGGTGTTAAAGTAAAAAAAAAAGTTATGTTAAGATTACTCTGCATTTTGTCTGGTTAAAATTATTTGAATTCCCACTATTTTTTTAATCTCAGTTAATATTCTTATAAATTACACCGGCGAAAGTTTTAACCACAAATCACAAACTGACTACTCCGAACTTCTGTCCGATCTGTAATCTGATGTATGTCAGTACTTTCTTATTTACTTAACATTACAATCATCATAAATTGACTACTCCGACCCGCCATGAGGCAAACGAAAAAACTTGAATGACCGGCCAGCTGCAACAGCAACACTGGCTGGAACTGTGGTTGAGTCCTCAAGGCCATCACCGGTCACGGTAAAACCTTTCTCTAAGGAAGTACGTCCCGTCATCGATAGGATGAACCAGATACCCCTCCTTTTCAGTGATGTGGAAGTCATAGAATGTATAAAATTCAGTTCGGGTGGAATGATCTACATATTTAAGAATTTCTGGAACAATTCGGTGGCGAATGCCACGAAGTATCAACTTCTACTTTGATACCAAATCACAATCACAGACATTTAAATCCAGAAAGAACATTTCTAATTCACAACAAGACATCAAAATCAGTTTCGAGAGGTGCACCACTGTATTCGGCTAGAACCATTTCAGATATTCTGCAGTTTCCACATTGCTTTTCTTGACTTCTGGAAACATCTTGTACACAAAGCTAATGACTGCATCGATGGTTTATAAGCATTTCAAGCTAGGCCAAATATTGAATCAGCTTTAATTATATGTTTGCCACTATCAAATATCCAATCTTGGTATAAGTAGTACGTAACTAATTCACTTACTAAAGTTAAGGGTTTCATTTGGAATAATTTTGTTTCTGTACAGAATAGCAAAAAAATGAGAGAAATCTGGACGTGGGCAATAACTGATTATTAAGTGTAATGTAACCCCAATTTAAATTTCTCTGTTTTTATATTTTTTGATTAAGGATAGTAATATCAAATACTGATAATTTTCATTGCAGTTTCTCTGTCTTGATCTTTAATTTAAAATGGAACCAAACTCTGAAACTGTCTGAAGTTCAGTCAAGTTGTAGATTATTTTGTTTCGAGAGCTGAGAAAGATTTCAATCACTTTCGTGTTGTGAAATGAGTTACTATTCTTTTGAAATTCTAAATGGAAGTGTTTTTTTAGAATGATTCAGCCTCTCTATTATATTCCAACGGAAAAAAATTTTTTTATAGGAATGTTTTTGTAAAGAACTTTAAGTCCATTGCATATGAATAAAAAATATTATTTAACTTGCATTCTAGTTTCAAAGAAAAATCCTTTTTAATGATGAAGAACAGATATATATACTTGAATTTATCCAAAATCAAAAACAATTTTTTAATAAAATAAATTATTATTTTTAAATAACTACATTGCATAAATGATAAAATTCTTACTCACCTTTCCCGAATATAATTTTACTATACAACTGTCTGGTTTCAACCAATAAAGTTCTAGTTTCTTTGTTATTCTAGGTAAAGTAGATTAACTTGGAGGTAGGACTAATCATTAGATTGAAAAGACTGGATTAAATCCATTGACAATAAATATACTGAAATAGAAACCATAAGAAATCTGATTTTAATTATTGCTATAATATATAAAAGTTGGCATTTTTCTTAGATTAATACAAAATCGATGAGTTTCCAAGTATTATGTAATGAAGTAAAAATAAATTTACAGATTAAATACAATTATTTAACAAAATATAATGTTCATGATAAATCTAACTATTACACAGGTGTAAAATATATGTAATATTTTCCGTGATTAAACAATTTATATTATCACTTTTTTAGGCTCTAATAAAAATGTTATTCATTAGCTGTTTAGAAGGAATTTTCTTCTACATAACCCTCAGTGTATAAAAATAGCTCATTTAAAAAAGTTCATTTAAAAGTTCTCATTTTCATCGATAAATAAATTCCTGAATTATCAATGTCTTCTTTAATACTATTGAAGCCAAAACACCTTTATTCAACAATTCTTCAAATATAGAGTTTCAATCAGATATTTTATATATATATATATCAGTATTTTAAAAACATCTTGTCTTTTAAAGATTTAACACATTGATTGAAATAAAATTTACTCTTATTTTATACTGTATAACTTAACAATCTTTGAGATTAAAATAAATTCTGCTTTCTCTTAAATAAATAATTTTAATTATTTTTAAACTGAAATATTTAGTTTAAATAATCTACTATAAACCTTTCTTTTTTTTTTACTATTAACCGAAAAACAAATTTGTTTCTAATTTGAAATTAATTCTATTTCAAATTTGAGATATCAGAACGAAACGAACTTGACTATTCACTTTTTTGAAATATAATACTTTTTTCTTTAACTTCCGTAATTACCAGAAGGTCGAAGACTTCTGATTTAATGGAAATCTGTGTAATTACAGTATATTTAGATGACAAATTGATTTTGTTCTTATTAATTTAACGTTAGCTAGTCTTTTTCTAATGTTAAATGTAAGTCTCATTTAGTAATACCAACTTAAAATATGTCATATTTTTCGCCAATTAATCTTGTTTCAACAGATCATTAAAATTATTTAAATTTGAATACTTCTTAAATTATCTTACAGATATTAATTAGGATCATTAATAAATGATTGAAATATATTAATATTAAACTGTTTGAAATATTTGTCTGAAATAATAGGCTGAATTTTTTTGTTTTGTTTTTTATAATACTTAAGTTTAAATGTGCTACAAAGCAAGACTTTAAAAACTGAAATTCATGACATTTTACGTTGCAGAAACTATTTTAAATTTAAATATTGTAGATGCTAATGTTTTTAAAGTGCAATGATTATCAGTAGTTTACTAGGTGATTTCTTATAATGATATCAATTTAATAATATGGATTGGAATTTTCTAATAAATAATAATAAATTATTTATTAAAATGATAAATATGCATTAAATGTATTAAAATCAGTTTTGTTTGAGATTGCTTATGTGTATGATAAAAAATTTCCCGATCTCCTATTAATTTTTTAAACTGAATTTAAAATAAAATGTTAAATTATTTGGATTAAGCTTGTACTATATTTATGAAAATAAGACTTTCAGAACACTTGAGATGTCTATGAATTCCACGCAATTTCGATATTAAAATTAATGTCAAAGAGAATGATTTCATTCCAACTTATTAATCTAAAAGTATTTCCAGGAATGCCTCTGATATGTATCCCTTTGCATTCAAACTTAATTTTATTTATAAAAACAATTATTTGAATAACATCTATACTCTGAAACCTTAAATCAAAAATGAATATTTTCTAATTCATATTAGCTCACAAAACTTCCTGTTAGAATTTATTTTAAATATTTTTATAACACAAAAAAGGGATTTCTGAATATCGTCCTTGGAAAAAAGGGAAAGAAAGAGATACTAAAATTGTTTGTACTATTGCTTGGGTTTAAATTAATTTTTGCCTTCTATTAGCAAAAAGCTATATTTTGTTGAAATTTTATTTTATATATATAATTTAATGTAATAATTATACATACATAATAAAATTTGTACATATATAAACAAATTCCATTCAAACAGAAGCAATCCGAATTCAAACTATAAGTCAAAAGTAAGATTTTTCCTAAGCGTATAGGTTGACCGAGTTCTTCATCTGACCTTTCTTTCTATTTGCATTTATATAACACGAACGGCGACACCTGAAAATGTTCCCTGAAAAAAAAGTCTGATAGAAAAAGAGTCGGAAAAAGAAAATAAAAATCTGGAGGCAGGCTCATTTTCCAGCCGACTCAACGCCTAGCGAGTCATGACGTTAAAAGGGCTTTCGTAGTCTCCTGAGGAAGGCACTCAAGAAATTGAACGGTTGCTGTAGGATTACAAAGAAATCCAGCAGGGAAACTGTTTCCCTTAGTTCCTAGGGGGAAGAGATCTCACAGGGAGTGAAGGGTTTAGTTAAAATGAAGCTTTAGTCCAAAATTCTTCCGTTGCCGCCATGTTTTGGGTAAATAAACCTTAGCGGATTGGACCTTAGTAAAGTTGCCGAGAAGTTCTTTCGGCAAGGAATAATTGGCTGCAGGAAAAGCAGTCTGACAAAATATTTTTCAAACAGAAATTTGCCATTTTTAAGGATTTTTTTTTCTTACGATTAATACTAAAGTTTCGAAACTTTTCATCAGAAGGTGGTAAGCCCGCAAACGATTCTCCTTCCTAGTTATTGACGGCAAATTTTTTTCTTATCTGCGATAATTTCTTTTTACCGTATAAATAGATATGGATTTTAAGTTTTTCTGTAATCTAAAGCTGGAAAGTTAGTATGCGGATAGGTTTACTTTGGATTTATTTCAGTTATTGCATTTTCTGATTGCTAACTATAATTATGCGAGATTGTAATAATTATTTGATTCTGGGATTTTCATTTTTTATAGAATTTCTGAAAAAATCTCTGTGAAAGTTTAATTTTTTTTTTTTTTTTTAGAAAATGAATATTAATCAAAAATACAAATCTACATCCATATATTCAGGAAAAGGAAATGAATGAATGAAATATATGATTCACTTTCAACATATTTAGAAAACATGTGAAATGTTAAACATGTTAATTGATAAACAGTATTATAATTTCATGAAAGGATCATTTGCATCGATAATTTATGCAGAAAACTAATAGGACATTAAGATTGTGTGCTTTTGCTTTCAGAATAGTTGCTTTTGGCGATTAACATTATCAGCAAACAAAATTTTTCTTTTCATGGCTATATTAAAATGAACTACATAATTTTTTTTAAATATTCTGTATATTAGATGATGAAACGGACAGTTGAAATTAATGCAAAAATGTGTTTTGTTATTTCTCACCATACTTTCAAAATTATAAAAGCATAGTGACTGTATTATGCGAGACATTAAACGCCTAAAAAGAAGCTGCAAAATATCTTCATGCATCTAAATATAAAGATAAAAGAATAATTTAAAAAAAGTCCATTTGAAAATGAAATCAAATTTCAAAAATCAATTTGTAAAAAAAATAGTTAAAAGCTTGAAAATCAAAATTTAACTATAAAATTTTGTGAATAGTAAAAGTTTATTCCACTTTAATATTTCAAATAAAAAACATAAGAATGAAAATAACGTAGATATTAATGGTAAATAACTGCACTTAGAAAGGAATTTTAAAAGTAAATAAGTTTCTATGTTTTAAAAGTATTAATTGGAATATAATGCAATAAAATGTTTCGCAAATGTAATAAAATTGAACAATCATTATCAAATGCTATAGAAATTCCATAATTTTACGAGCTCCAGGTGAAATACAAATTTTTAAAAGTCAGATATCCAAATATATATGTTGAAAGGGACCATACAGTCATTTATCATTGTGACTACTTTTAAGATGGAGATTTAAAAAATATATATATAAAAGATATTATAGGTTTTTTTTTTTCATAAAATATGTTGAAACAAATTAGCCTTTTTTTTACTAAAATAATTTATGAAGCAAAAAATTTCTAGTTAAAAAGTCTATCAAATGATATTTTACAAAATTTTAAGATAACTTAAGAAACATATCACCTGAACTGAGAAAAATAAGTTTCTGTCTAATTATAAAATGCTGAGGTCGAATTGATAAATAGCCTAACAGTTTTAAATTTTCCCCGCATCATGAAGCATTAAAACAACTACAAATGTTTTAAATGAATAGAATATTTATACTTTAGTTCAGGTACAACAAAACGTATTGAGAAATCATTATACTAAATTTGAACAAAAAAATATGCATTTGAATTTAATTTATGAGCTTTATCATAGCAATATTTTATCAGATTTTAGAATATGAGAAAACAGCATTTCAGGATATAAAACCACATTAAAACGTACATTATGCAGATATAAAAATGAATGTAATTTTCCAAAATATGAAAATGGAAGCGAAATATAGACAATTTTATATAAAAAAGGCTCAACAATTAAGAATATAGAATTTAAAAATATTCTCCTAAGAAAGCGATTATTTACTATAGTCACTTACCTTAACACTAGCAATCAAAATTCAAAAAATATATATTGAAATAGTGTTTAACCTCTTGGGTATGTATTTTTAAAGGTATTTGCGCTTAGAATAGATTGTGATACACGTAACAGTATGTTGGAACATCATATCAATTCAAAAATGTCATTGGCAAGTAGACAGAAGACACAATAATGTCAGGAGTAGATAAACACCTATCGAAAAGACATAAATCAGGGTTCACATGACTCCAACTATTGCTCGCAATGGTAAGCCCAACGGGACAAAGGTAAATGGTTGTCTCATCGGGACAACTGTCTACTTTGCCACTGTTCAATTACGGTCAGGTGATCTTTCTAAAATAAGACTTGCCCTTCCTTTGCGCGCAATAGTTGACCTTGTGTGAACCCTACTTAATAATATCCAAAGTATAATCTGAATTTGCAATAAAAATAAAGGATACTTTTTAATCCGTTTAGATAGTTATAACCGGAATTAATGAAAGAAATCAATTAAAGAGGATGCAAATGCCACGCATCTGCATTGAAGCTTTGTGTTTGAACCCAATTATAAAAATCCCAATTTTGGAAAAAAGTGCAAGACAATACATTGGACAGGATTGAATCAATGGTTTCTCTCACGATTCTTCAAACTATAGGACGGTTTAAAATGCAATATTTTTTATTTATTTTTTAGAAATGAATATATCATATTATTGTACAAAATCGATAACTTTATATTTCCAAATATTTGAAAATTTAAATATTCAGTAAAAATCTATGCACATATAAATAAATATTTTTTTATCTAAAAACTTTAGGAAATGTTAAATAAATTAAAAAAACAAATCCTAATACAGTCACACTGCCTGAAATATTAATGATATGGTTTTGAAAACTTAAATTATATTTTAATTTAATGTATTTAAAAGCTTTACATTACATATGAAATATTCTAAAGATTTTAATTCCTTAATCGAATTGTCTATACGCCGGTGGGTGTATTGATTAATAAAATTAATAACCTTTTGAATAATTAAAACATTTCTTAACCTCTTTTTTAAATATAAGAATTAAATATAAGAATTAAAATAGTTATATATCTGAAATATCCTGTATGGATTTTCTTCAAAACAACAAAAATATTTCCAAAATAAGTATATAAAATATTTTTTATGTATAATTATAAAATAGGGAGGAAAAATATTTTCAAAAAGGTGACATCTAATTAGACAGCAGAGAAATAAAGCAGTTAAAAGTTACACATTTATGAAATTTTATGCAAAGCATAATCCTAATTAATATTATTGTTCTTTAATTTGAAAAGTAAAGCACGACCATGAAAAATGCTGCTTTATTGTAACATTTAGCAACAAATTATTTCACCTTCTAAAAACACTTAAAAGGTTGTTTCTGAAAATATTATTGCATTTTTCCAATTTTATCTTTGATATTGCTTTGGTAAATCTTAGGTTTGTTTCATCGATAATATATTTAAGACTGAACGTTTATTCAAATATCAAGTTCCTTACTTAACTTTAATATATTTATGCGATTCAATTGGTAATTTTGAGAAATTTATTACAACAATATTGTTGCAATATAATGCAAGACTCCTTATTAAATTGAATTATTTAATTTCTCACACTCATTTCAAATCTTATCCAAATCCACTTCTTAACAACTTGTGTTCTTTCTGCGTTTTCTGATTCCAGTGTGGATAAACCCATGCTCTATCTTTGTTATTTTTCAATGAATTGGTGCATTATCCATAAAATAGATCAATATATGTTCTTGTTATATCATTACTGGTTGACCAATTCAAGAACTTATATCACTATAACAATTCACTTTAAATTCCTTTATCTGCAGTTCTTCAAGTTTTTGTTTATTTTGGGTGCAATCCTACCAATTTCAAAAGTGCTTTTCAATGCATTATTTCAGGATTACATTAGAATGAGTTAAAATGTTTACAGCGGGAAAAATATCTGGATTAGTTCGATCTGTAGTGAAAGCAAAGCAACCAATTATATTTCTACATGATAATTTATCTACCTCGACTGTTTATTAACTATTTCTTGGACATCACAATTTTGAAAGAACTACATCTTGGGCTATGAGAAATAAAAATGCATAATTCCGAAAATATTCTAAGTTTCACAAATTCTCAAACTTTAAATACTTTTGTGAATAAATTATTTACGATACGTTTCATCAATTTCGATGCCAAATAATCTACGGGTTTATTTTCGCACCTGTAAGTGAACCTTCTCATCCATTACTTCAGTAATATGGTGTTCAGTTCTTTCAAAAATTATGTCATCAGCATACAGAAATAATATTCTGTTTCTGATCTCCTAATGTTTCTGTTGTGTTCATCCTATACAGAAATAATTTCCCTTTTGGAGACGAATTTGAAGTTTATTTCAAGTTTACCTTGTGACATCTACGTATCCCATGGTACCAACAATTTTGAAATTTTCACAGACAATTTTCTGCCAAAAATAGGCTCAAGAAGGGTTGTTTTATTTTTGATATATTAGGTCATGTTTCAAACATGGAGGGGAGCAGCGGTAATCTAATGGTTAGGCTCGGAATCCAGTTCCACTAAATATTCGTCTTTTAAAAGAGCCTTGTGCCTGCTAAAAACTGACATCATGGGTCAAACATTTTCCCGTTAGTGTGGTACGGAAGTCTAGAGAGGGTAGACCCAGCTCAGATGTCGTCATCTGAGGATTCAAAATAACAAAATACGTCTCACATGAACCCTAAGATCCTGACAGAAGTTAAGAAAAATAGGTTCAGTGTTAATTTCCAGTGGAACGTTAACATATTTAAACTAAACTAAATAAATTTAACCAGACATGGGTGAAACACCATGTCTTTATCCAGACTCTATTTCCAAAACTGCCAGCTTTAAAAACTGCTTTGATTGCATCCATCACTACATAATTAAAACTTCACTAATACCATTCTGTTCCGATAAATAGATAATAATGCGATCAGCTTGGAATGTTTGGTCTTCTAAAGGTTAGTGAAATTCTCCGTAGTATAATTCAAGACTTTTTATCTGTCTTAAATATTAACTATTTTAGAATTCTTAAATCTTTCGACGCTTTTTTTGGTATATTTTGTAAAGCAGGGGGGAAATTCGCTCTTCGTTTCATCGGAAAGGTTGTTACTTTTCTTGAATAATCGCCTATTAGAAAATGTAACTATGGCGCTGAAAGTTTGAAGGACAATTTTTGGTGAAGGTGATTTTAAAGATTTGAAATTTAATAAGGAAACATCATTTATTTACTTAACTGTCACAAAATATTTCTTTATGACCTTATTTATATTTCAGAATGTTTGAGTAAAATATCACACACTTATAACCTAAATATTTAAAACTAAGGTGAAAGTTACCCTGTATCAAACCAACTTTTGAAATCTGCGTAGTGTAAACTGAGAAGTTAATATAAAAAAGTAAAAACATATTCAACATTATTACTCAAGGAATGCCAATATGCACCTAAATAAACACATTTTTCAAATATAAAATATTTTAATTTAGAATAATTTAAATTTACATAATATTCTGTAAAACTCAAAATTTTATCGTCTGCAACTTTTATTTTGAATTAAAATACGAATATCAACTGAACCAAACAATTTTATGTGAAGTAATTTCTCCAAAAACTGCACACTGTTCTAAGTGCATCTATATAAATTATTAATAATTTTTTAAAAATCGGAAAAATTTAATTAATAATTTTAAAGTTTGATGTTATTTTTACATGAAGTAAGTATGAAGGCATATATTTCAAATAATGAGTTTCATCTCGACCGACCATTAAAAGCAAGTAGTCAAATTTTCAATCAATTTTTAACTAACAGAAAACTTCGAAACAATTTTTGTGTTAATCATGAAGCAATTTTAAAGCAAAACATGTTTAAAAAAAATTTTAATGTCAGTACGATAGAATCAATCTTATTTTAATACTCTTCTTTTTCATATTTTGGCTATTTTAAATTTCCTTTACTAAGTAAATCTTGAAAGACATCAAGTTATTTGCTTGCATAATACTACGCATGCGCAAAGGAAAAAAAAATGTTACCTTATAAAATCATTAATTATTTATTGTAAAAAAATCAGTTAACGTGTCTGTGTCTCAGGTTTCAAAGTAATGATGAGTAAAACTAAAGAAAATTTACTTGTAGTTGAGATTCTCACAGAGAACAACAAAAAAAAAATGATGCTTCATTTTTATAAATATAAATTAAATTAACAACCGAAGAACAAAACTATACAACACTTCATGTGCACAAGTTCAACATGAAGTATAAGATAATATGTTTAGAAAATTCCATCGTTCTAAACAAGAAAGAAATCAAGTAAAAAAAAATATGGAAATCAACTCTTTTATTTAGTCACCGCTGGTGAACCAAATAAATAAAAAGAATAAAACAATATGCTAAATACAGTTAATTATTCAGATGTGTTATTTTACTTCCAAATATATTATGTGTAAAAACATTAAATTGTTGAACTTGTCCATTAAATATTGCATTAAATTCTATTTGAAGAAAAATATGATTTTTAAATATTTATATTTTTAATTCATAAGATATTCATAAAGCTAAATTTGAAAAAATAATGGGATTTTTTTTAACTATGCTCCCTACCTACCCTCAACCTGACATTGAAATTACTTGTCAAACAAGTTTTCTAGAGTCAAATTATTAACTGAGGAAAATTATTTCACCTTTAACGAAATTCAATATTTTTCCGCGCTTAATAAACCTATTCCCGAAGCCAACAAAACTTTTTTTTAATAAATTGCTGGTAATTAGAGAAAAGATTTCCGGCATGTATAACAAACGCTACAGCTGAAAATAACATTGTTAACTTTTACAAAATTTTCAGATGGTCCCGTTTTAACTTGACGTCACCGCTCTCACGCTTACAACAGTTTCCATTACGTCTTTACGAACCAGTGTTTTGATTAGCCAGTATCGTGTGAAACAAGGTTCTTAAGAAAATTACCGTTTTGCTGGCATCACTCGCAGAGAAAGTTTCGCTATTAAATCTGAGTTCGGCAGCAGCTACGGCTGGCTTGTCACAAAAGTGTTTGATAATTGCCAGATCAGTCTTGCGCGTTGATGAAGTTGGTCGAGTTAAATGATTCTTTTCGTTCGTGTCAAAATTATTCTTGTGTCTGCGAGAAAGAAGAAAGAAAGGCATAAAGCCCTCTCCTTTGTGGAAAGAACCCTGACTGTTGATGAAGTACAGCATTAACAAAGGGCGTTGACAGAGCTTTTAAGTAACGAGAGATAAGATCAATATTAAGCCAAGAATTCTTTAAAAATTGTGTTCATGTTTAAAACAAATTTGTGGAATCGTTTGTAAGTTTTAATATAATGAGATAATTAAAAAAAGGCGTTGACGGAGCATTTAAGTAACGAGAGATAAGATCAATATTAAGCCAAGAATTCTTTAAAAATTGTGTTCACATTTCAAAACAAATTTGTTGAATCGTTTGTAAGTTTTGATATTATTGGATAATTATAACGAAATGACGAGAAAGTTGTTACAAAGTAACTACTAGCATTTGTGAATAGATTTATTATTTATTATTATTTTTCTTTAAAAATGTTTTTTACATTTCAAAATAAATTGGTAGGACAGATCATAAGTTTTAATTTAATTTGATAATCATAATAAAGAATTCAAAATATGTCAGAAAGTTATTTATTATTAAATATGAAGATAATTATGAAATCTCTTTAGATTTTGATTCGGCAAAATACTCCTTGAAGTTAACTCAATTCGATTATCTTATTTAAATATCCGAAATATAGTACAAATAAAACTTTATAAATAAGTAGCTTGAATTATATTAAATAAAATAATTGTAAAAAGAATTTTTGAGCATAAAAA
This sequence comes from Argiope aurantia, assembly GCA_026543865.1. Classification (NCBI taxonomy): domain Eukaryota; kingdom Metazoa; phylum Arthropoda; class Arachnida; order Araneae; family Araneidae; genus Argiope; species Argiope aurantia. The sequence continues at coordinate 38,371 of JAPMOR010000759.1, forward strand.
TAAAAAAATACACACAAGAAAAGTTCGTGAACTTTTATAATTTTGTCTATGAGCTGAAATATAGATAACCCTAAAAATGTCATATCCGCCTTGTTGTAGTTTCCGGAAAGTCAAGCCGTTGACACAACAATACAAGAAATGTGTTTTGTTACCAAATGATCAATACCGGTACTGATATAGATCTCTTCTTTAGATAATATGCCCCATCACTCAGTCCTTTCACCACTAAAATACTATTAGGAGAAGCAAGAACCTAATTACTTATCAGGCAATATCTTATTTTTCCATTCACGAATTTCCCTTCCCTTTTTCCGGGTGAGAGTGAAATGTTGGCTGCCACAAAGTTTATTATCCCGGCTCTACCGAAGCCTCAGGGGTAAAGTGAATGACACTCGTCATAAGAGCGCTGAGGTAGGAATTGTATTTGGGTCCTAATGGCCATCAACGGCAAAAGTACAAACCCTCCCCTAGTAGGTACATCCTATCAAAGAAGTGGAGATGACTGGATTCCAAGCCATTCTTTACTTACTATGTAAGCGAGAACCGACCACCATACCGGAAGCTTCTCAGCTCCAAAGTTAGGGTGTGAAAAGTTGGTAAGTAATATGTTGGTAAAATGACGAAAAAACTCCCACATTCGGCGCCACATGTCTACCAAAATAAACTAATTTTGAAAAATCTATCGACTCTAATGAACTAAAAGTTTCAAATATTTATGATAAAAAAACTAATATCTTGACTATCATTTATAGAAGCTTGAGAAACTAATATCTTAAATATTATTTATAGAAGATTAATGTGTTGTTATATGAGATTCCTACTTTAATCTAATGTTTCGCTTCTCATTTTTATAAATTCATTTAAATTAATTAAATATCATTAGAGATGATTTTCGTATAGTATTCCATAAGCTCTAAAGGTTAAAAATTGTTTATTTGGATAAATTTAAAGTTCCAAAAAGTTATAATTTTCAAATAAGCGTTTATTTTTTTCTTAAGTTATACAAATATCATCCCGAATATTACAATAAAACAATCATATATATTTATACGTTTTAAAACTTAAATATTAACTTTAAGATAGCATTTTCAGATTTTTGAAAACAGTTGTAAGCTATAATTATCCATTATAGAATCGGAAATTATTCTCATTTTGCGAATAGTGTTATTTTATAATTGATAGTACATTCTTTGCTATTTTAAAGCTTTCTAATTGAAATTAATTATTTTTTTTTATGCTTCAACATAGCTATTAAATAATTCCATGAAAATAATATAAAATCAATATACTTCTGATTTGTTTTTAATTGCTTGGATAGTTAAAATAATTGACAAAAGATAATAACAGTATATTATAATTCATTTTAATATCCTTAATTTAAGCGCCTTTAATTTCTTGGCATCAAGTATTCGTCATCACCATGGATAATTCGTGTAACATTTGCAAATACGCGTTGCATTTGCATTAGTGAGAAGTCAATGAAATGTGCCAGATTCCGAAGCCTTGGTGAACATGTAGGGCATTACATTTTGTTTTTTTATTCTAAGTTCGGTACTTTGAATTATGAAAATAAATGTTATTCCATTTAGTTTCAATGCAGATGTCATCCTTTTCACCTGCCTATGGTTCAAAATTACAAAGAATAGCCCCAAAACAGCGTTCTTGTTGTTTCAAATTGGAAAAATAACTAATTTAAATGCTTCAATGCAAATGAAATTTAATATTTAGGATTGTTTTAGAGATTCCTTTAATTCCGATGCTGAATATATATATAGTAACTGAAAAAAATTTAAAGTAAGGTAAAATGTTAATGGATATTAGTGTATACAGTTTTCTATAATAAATTTCAAGTGAGAAGGAATATAAAAAAAAAGTATATCCAGAAAAGTTAAATGTTTGTGTCTGTTACATCATTATGAAACGGGAAACTTAAATAAAAAATATCAGATAAAAATATATAAGAAGCTATAATCAATATTAAAAGACAATATATTCTCAATTTATTTTTAATATGCGAGACCGCCCGTGGACCTGCTGCACTTATTTACTCTCCTATTCTCTTCTATCTCTTCACAGATGGAAAGGTTAAATAAAACAAAGCGGTAAAATTACTCGCCGGATGATTAGATGAGCGACTAATTAGCTGAATGTAGGAACAGAAATTCTAATCAACTTGTCGTAAAGAAATTGAATCAGTCTGTAAACAAAAGAAAATGTTCTGTTAGTAGCATTTGTACCACCTATAACGTTTCACATCTGTACCATTCATATATTTTTCTTTCTGCAGGGAAATAAAAAACGAGCTGAATTAAGGATTGAATAAAATTTAATATAAGTATAAAGATAGGAAAATAATTTAACATTAGAATACTAGAATGCAATGTAAGGAGAAGAAAATAATTTTAATATTAGGATTGAACTCTATAATGACACATAGGGTGGTTTGGGGCAATGAGATGCTTAACATTTAACAGCGAGGATGCCATTCCGTTTGTAGAAACTTCATATAAAGAAAAGTATAAGAAAATAATTTTAATATAAGAATTTCATATGAAGATAAGAAAATAAATGTGATATAGTAATAAGGATAAGAAAAACAATTATAAGAATTTAATATAAAAATAAGAAAATAATTTTAATAATGCTAAGAATAAAAAAAGCAGTCTTAATATCAGATTTCAATATAAGCATAAATAATGGGTAAAAGGAAACCATGGAAGTAATGGAACTAACACCATGGAATTAATTCGTATAAAATATACAAATTTTATAATCTCATGTGTTACGGTGAAATTAATTCATGAGACATAGAGGATGACAAAAATAAACGAGCATGTCACTGGGCATTTAATTGTTATGTGTTTCTATTAATACTTTTATCTTTTTCAAAATGCTCAAAGGATTCAAAAATTAAATTGGCGAAACACATTTTAAGATTTTAACTTAATCTAAATTGACTCAATAGTATTTAAAAATGTTCAGAAAATTAAAAAATATTCTTATTTATCTGAATAATCTTATATGAAATATTAAAAAAAAATCTTTTTTCTGAACAGAATAATTTAAAGTTTTTAAACAGTAAAGATCTTATTAATTAAGTAAAGCTTTAAAATATTGACGAAATTCCAAGACTTTGTAGCCGAAAAATGCTAAACTAGTAAAAAATAATACTTTAAGGTTAATTTATCTTTCTAATGAAGACAGAGCTATGAACATTATTCTTACAATTTCATGAAGTCTCTGATATAACTCATCATTAAACTTGAATTAATTTTTTTATTGACATTCTTTCGATAATATTCTGAAAAAATGCATGAACACATACTGCAATATTTCGCAATTCATTTTAAGGACGACTTTATTTAAACGTATTGAGATCTTAAAAAATGAAATAAGTTTTCAAAAATTACTTATCAAAGTCCAAACTCTGTCTTGGGATTTGCGAACGCCGTTAATGATTCGAACCATATTTTTTCCCCCACATAATTATGAACAAATTAAGAAAAAAAAAGTCTCCCCAACTTTTCCTTAAGTATCCTTTGAGGCCTCATTATGTTTATATTCCACAAGAGAATCCGGGCTGATTGCATTACTTAGAAAAGTAGTTAATTAACTTAATCCCTGGTTTTAGTTTTGTTACAGGGATTGGTTAGGAGAGTTATAATATCAATTCAATAAATGGTTTGCTACCTAGTCTTTAAAAAGTTCATAATCTGGTGGGTGTTTAGACTATCCAGATCATATATTATATGTTGAGACTACCCGAGTTTGCTTGGATCCTTAAATTTTGTATTTTTAGATATGGGCGTGTGAAAAAAAATGTTAAGTATCAAATGTAGATAGAACTCAGATATGATCCCAAAAGAAAAATCCCTAAGTAGGCTTATTTTATAATAACTTTCATTATTATTCTTTACTTTTGCTTAGCACATTATTTCAGCAACTAAACTTCGGAAATGACTCATATATATAGACATGATGATAGTGTAATTCTTTCATTTTTTGTCAGAAATTACTCCAGCAACAATTTTGGCAACCATCATACCAGTAAGTCATAAGAGTTTTTATCCTTTCTCTAAGCTAATTCGTAAGATCTGTAAATAACATGCGGATAGCTTCAGTTTGAGATTTCTGGGCATGAGTATTTATTTGCGAGTGCTGCATTTATTTTACACCGACTGGCATAAACACTTTAGCTCATTTTTATTGGAAATACTGATTTTATCATTAACTACAACAGTAATCCCAAAGAGGAACTAATCAGATAAGGATGCAATTAGCATATTATGATGAAATTTGGATGTTGAGATGAAATGCTTCCTCTATGTTAGTAGGAGGTTTTTGCTTCCATTGTATGTGCAATAACGGTGCAGATCTGCTACTTCTAATTATATGATGAGTGGAATAGTTGATGCATGAGCCGCATAGTAATTGTGCTATTATACATTTGCTTCATTGTCTGTTTTAATTTGCGTGGCTACCCGATTATTTAGATTACTTCGGAAGTTTTAGTTTCGATGTAGTACCTTATGGTACCTTCAGCAGTATTCATAGGAGGGGGAGGTGAAAGACTCGTATATATGAATATAATAAGTAGCCAGATAAGTGCGCGGCCTCCCACTTCTTTGGAGAGCACAGCAATGGTTATGTGGTTACGTTGGTTACATCTCTGATGACCGTACGTACCTCCAACGAAAGGGGTTGGTGTATTAGCCGGTGATGGGCAATTTGTAACTAGCTACAGTACCTGTGTTAATGATGCTGCGATCCAATCACTGAATACTTCCCAAGTACTGAGACAGCAAGGAGGTAATTATTTTATGATACTAGCTAAAGTTTTGTTGCAGTTGTCACGTCATTGAAACATTATATTTTTATACCCTTCTCTCGGAATTAATTACTGAGATTTCCAATTTCCATGTAGGTAATTTAAATTACATATATGGAAAATGGTATTGCCTACATGAGTTGTTCCATGTTTGATGGGTATGGGTATAGATTACCTATGACGAGGCAAGGAACGAATTAGTAATTTTCACTTTTTTCCCATCAAAGAATGAAAATTCCTTTTTCACTTAAATGCTATGTTTTTTTTAATTACGGTTATACAGCTTTTCCATCTGTTAATGTCCTGTTCATAACCTGTCTATGACATTCATGGATTAGTTGTGAAAAGCATTTAATGTCAGAACCGCAGGTGGAGAGACAGAACATGCGAAAATTGATTAATTCCTTCAGAAACAAAATCCGCTAATTGGAATTCACAAAAGCGATAATGTTGTAATATTTTGAAAGAATTGCTGAACTTTGTGAATAATTAATCCTTTAGAGAACTAAAATGTAGGCGATAAGAATAACCGCAATAGAGTAACAGATATAGATAGAGACAGATGCATTATTTAATTTAACACATTCGCTGCCCTTGTCCACGCCATGGTTCGGGTCTTTTATCGAGTAAGATGATTCTTGACTTGCTATCTTTTAGTTGTAATAGAGGAGAGGTCATCTAATTAGAAAGTAGATACGAAATATAGACGATTCACGAAACATCTAACGTGTTAAATGCGATCTTAAGAATAAACTGTGAGAAAGGAATGTGGTAGATGCAAGGGAATCCAAGAATTTTGATCTTGAAGTATTGCATATTAACATGTTAAGGGCCATGCTAGTCCCGTGTGTACTTTCAAATCGTACCTCGCCAAGCACATCTGTAGCTATTAACTGAGAATATTATTTTCAATCAGGCAGCGTTTGTTGACACATTTTTTGTTGAAAGATACACATTTAAAAATTACATTCTCTTTGTAAAATTTAAACTAGAGATCACAAATTATACACCTAAATATATGCACTATTTTCGAAACTTTACCTAGATTTATTGTTGTCTTATTAAAGCAATCGGATATTGCGGACTAGATGACAAGGGTGTCAAAATAGGTTTGAAGCGTAACCTATTAATCAAACATAATACATTAGATCGCAGGAATTTATCTCAACTGATGGTAAAACAAAATTAAAACAAGGAAAGCAATACAAGAGAAAGGTTTATTAAATGAATACAACTAAAATTCAGAAATAAAAATATCAAATTGTTTAAAAAGAAATTAAACTTCCGGAAAAGATAAATGTATTAATAAATGAAAAAAAATCTCTCCATAAACACATTTCCTCATTTCACTATAAAATCCTGTTAAAATATTATTGGTAATATCTGTTTTCTGAAATTGAAATTCAGATCGTTTCTTTTAGCTAAAAAAAAAACGAATGTTGATAATGAAACATTCCTTAAGATTAATTATTTGCCTAACCAAATATATTTCATTCATTGGAAGATTTATTCTTTCTTTTAGAACTTGTGGATAAAACATGCGACGACAGGCCGTCTGAAAGAGTTAATTCTGGCTCCGATCCACATGGGAAGCCACAGTCTGCAAGTCCAGTTGCCAAAGATAAGCAAACAATCATCAGGAAAGTCCAAAGGGACTTCTATTAGTTTCTGTCCACCTCCAGAATGAAACCATTGGATGGAAAGACTGATAAAAGCAATACTCTTGTATGATGGTTGATACATAAATTGAAAAACAAGGCAAAATTACTGTAATATGATTTTAAAAATTTATGCTTATTATTATATTTATACAATGTTCATAAAAATATGTTATTTCCGAAAATTTTTTGAAAGAACAGATGAAAGTTAATTTGTTCTTAGTTTGTTCTACCAAGTTTCGGCTTAGGGTTATCAGGGTAGTGCAGACGTGTAGTTATATTCAAACTGTTTATAATTATGGTGTATTAAAGTAAATAAAGCCTATTTAAATCAATCTAAAATATTTTTATATTACTCGTGCATCTCAGAATGCAAAATTAAACAAACTATTTTTCTTATTTTTAAAAATCAAACTGTTACAATTAGCCTAGAGGACTTTAATCTCACTATGCAGTTTCTAGATGAAACAAATTAATAGATTTGATCCGTTAAACCGAAGTAGACATAATACATGAAGAAAGAAGCTATTGCAAAGGGTTTAGTTTCCTATTCTTTAGATGAATTAATTCTAGGTACCTAGAAGTCTTCATTAGTGTTGTTTCATTTAGTGAATAAAATACAGAATGTTCATAAATGAATACTCCAACTTTTCAGGGCTATTAAAAGAAAACAAAAGAAAATACAGTTTGGTTGTTCATGGGAAATCAAAACTAATTTTAAAGTTTAAATTCAACCGAGTCTTCATTGGAGACCTTCCGAAAATACGAACGATATCAAAGGGATACAATAACTCACCCCACAATTTTTTCCGCATTTGTGGTGTGAAGATTTGAAAGGTTGTGGAAATGCGTGTCTTAAGTTCGTCAATATCAGTTGGCAGTGGTGGAATAAACACTAGCTGTTTGATTTAGCTTCAGAAAAAAAAAGCATTATTGTCATACGCGTATATCTACAGCCTTTAAGAGCTTCACACCAGGCATTAAGAAAAAAGTCTGAGATGAATTATCGTACCGCCTCGATTTCCTTTGTGTTACTGAAGAGGATCATAATGGACATTTATAACTGTGTAGAATTTAAGCTTTCAATTATTATATTTGATTTCCAATAAAAAAGAAGATGCCTTTTAATTTGATTCAATTGTTTCCCTCCAAATTTGACATACTGATTTATGAACACAGAACTCAGAAAATGTGCGATACATGTATAAATGAGAAATCTACATTTATCTTTTTCATCATTTCGGATCAATGAGTTTGCGAGACTGAAACAATTTTAATCTGAATGATTATGAATGCATTCACAAATATTTCATGCTTGTCTCCAGGAAAAATAATACGAAATCAGGGCCTATAAGGAGCTTTGTGGGTTACTGAATGGGAAAACTGAGGAATATAAATGGGAGGAAAAAGTGTATAGGATCTGTTATCTGACAGTGTTTGCAATTAATTTTATTTAATTCGTACACCACCTTGAGCTTCAGCAATGAACAACCTGACGCTTGGATACTTTCATTCAAATGTAGCAAAAAATGCAATCTAGTTTCCTTTGAAAGTTATTCATTAGAGCAACCTACTTCCATATAGCTAAATTGGAGCTAAGCCAGATTGCTATTTATAGGTTTTAAAGTCAATTTATTAACGTATGTCAGACTATACAATTATAATGAATTGATCAGATATGCTAGATCAAATTGAAATAGAATTATAAAACAATCGGATATAAAAACCATACAGATAGTTTTTCATGCTTTGGGTATTATACCAACGCTAATAAATATATTTAATCCAACTCTCCAGACAGTAAAGAAAATTTCATTCGGTTGTAGAATTTCAGCTTAATGGCTTATTCTAAACAAATAAAATATATATTTAGGCACATAGCTGTCTAAATCTTACCATCAGATCACTGTTAACTATTCTACTACCAGACCACAGCAGTAACTTAGTTTATTTTTTAATATGTGAGCAATAAAATAGGGAAAGCTCTGTGTATATACTTTGATATCATCATAGACCATTTCAAAAGCTTTTCAAAAGCTCAAACCATTTTCAAAAGCTATAATAACAGCTTTTGAAAATGGCCCTCTTTTAGTTTGAATGTAGTTATGGTCATTTTATAATCCTTGCATATGTTTTATAATTATGTAGAACTCTGCGTATTGAAATTGTTTCCTCTCTCGACATCGATGTATATATATAAATTGATTAAAAGATGTAAGTGCCGAAAAAATTCAAACATAATTTTCTTGTATTAGTATTAAATAAATACATTTTTATATTGAAATAAATTGCCAGATAATCCTCTAAATATTTTAAAGTATTCTGTAAAGAGGTCACTATGGTAAATGCTCCTATGGTTAGTGCGAACGACTTCAGCGTGTTTGCAACATTTTCAATTTTGGTACTTAGTTTAGTTAGTTGAGTTCACTTTTGGTACTTTACTTTTTAGTTTTCTATTCTTGAAGGAAAAAAGAAACTGAAAGAACTCTTACTATATAATATATTTTTACGATACTGGATCGCTATTTTTTTTCAAATATTTATTACTCTTACGAACGCAGTCATGAAAATTCAAACATCGTTTTACATGTTCCATGGTAAATGACAATTTTTTAGAACGCGGTTAAAGTGAAAATTACCTAGAGTGCGCTAACTACTTCAAAGACGCTTATAAAGAGGTCTCTAATGATAATGTTTCAAACATTACTTAGTGCAAACCTTTTTTTTTTTTTTTTTTTTTTTTTTTTTTTTTTTTAAGATTTTCAACAATTTTGCTGTTTGCAATGTTTATAATTTCCAATCCTCTATTATGCTAGGAAAGCATAAAACCAAAAATAATACAGTTAAAATAGTATAATTATATGATATTGAATCTTTAATTTTTCAAAAAAATCCTTCCTACTAAAATTGTATTTATAAATTTTTTTTCACTTTTACAATGAATGTCATGAGACTGCTACTATATTAATTATTTCGACATTTGGGAGTGAAATAATATTTCAAACAAAGAAGTAAAAATATTTCAAATACGATTGCTTCTGAAATAAGAAAGAAATAATGGAAAGATATGAAACGAATTTGTTTCAAATGATAATTTTCCAGTGGGCATACAATGTCCTTTATTCAGGCATGCATAGTTTATTCTTTTGAAATTTTCTCGGAATACTATAAAGAAATTCCTAGAATTAGGCCCCCTCCTTTTTTTAATTTTTTTTTCTAAAGGATAATAAAATCATTATCTAATCTCAATAAAAATATTTCTCTATATTTCCTTTTTGAAGTAATCATAAAAATCATCCAATCAAAAACATCTCTGATGTATATTTTAAATTGGTCTTTAAAATTTTTAAAATCTCATTGCTCTTTTCTTTTTCTTTTTATGAAATCTTTTAAAAGCACTTCAAACGACTTCAATTAGAGATTGATATTTGAAAAGATATTACTAAGTTATCTTTTGATTTTTATATAAATTTATTTTTGAAAATGATACTTTGTATTACAATTTTTATTTTTTAATTTATTAAATTGATTTCTAGTATTACCTCCAAATTTTAATCAATAACAATTGAAATTTCTTTTACCAGAATTAATTAGCAATCAATTGCAGAAAACTTTCTTTCTCAAATGAAAGCTAAGAATTTAAACAATAACTTCTCTAAAAATATTATACCATTTTTAAAAATCAGAAATCTTTTTTGGATCATTCCATCAAAAAAAAACTCAAAAACAAAAGATTCATTTTTCCGAATCCTTCCCTTCGCACTTTATACTTCAATAATCAACTTAAAATAAGTCGATACTCTATAATTTTAATTACATCACAATTCCTTTTTGAGTCAAATATATAAAAAGATAAAAGTCTAGACATTTCAAATGAACTTCAAACGATACAAGGACCTTATCAGATTAGGTTTATATTTCTTTCTTCTTCAAGTATTATATTCAGACAGCCTTTATTTACACAAATTGAAATGTATATGAGATACATTCATTATTTCTGGTATTGCCTGGCACATTTATTGGATATAAGAACTCAGCGGACATACACAACGGCATTATTCCAACTAGTAACCGAATAAAAACGCAGCGGTAATTATGAAACAGTATCTCGGAGATACCATTATATCTATGCTTCTTGTCATCTGGCTTATTTCTGTAAACAATTGTTTCTTTTGCATCAAAGAGCCTGAACTAATGAGTCTGATGCAGAGCAGGCATTCGTTTTTGGCTTTAACTATTGCTATGAACGGATGCTTGTTACTAGTTGTATTTTTGGGCATTTCTGCTATGTATGTATTAACAGAGGTCGTGTCCGTGATCAAGTGTAATTAAATTAAATAGAATAAAAAAGAGCTGAAATTTATTCTATTCGTCGAATTTATCTATCCTAGTGAATTGATTCACTCAGTTATATTTTGGTGTCTGAGATTTTCCTTTCCTGTTTTTACAAATACGTCTGTGTTGGAGATATGCGACAACGTTCGGAATGAATTGTTAAACAAATATTGAAAAATACTTACAATTTTTGAATTTTCGGAAAAAATAATGCCTATGAGTTAAATATACTAGTTAAGGGTTCAAATTACTTGAAAATTTCATGAAATATAGGAAGATTTTTGACTGAAAAGAGGCATAAAAACAAAATTCTTCTAGCTTATAAATTTGTCAAATGATTTGTTCAAAATTTCGCAGCTATCTTAAGGAATATATTACCTAGTTCTTAAACTCAGAAATAATCTGTATTTCGATCTAATCTTTACTGGAGTTTCATTAATAAATGAAGTGAATTTTCCATTGTTTCGGGTTATAAAGCTTTACAAAAAAAATGCAAAATCTTTTTGAATGAACAAATTACTTATTCGATTGTTCAGGAATTGTAAAATTTACTGAGGAATTATTATGATACATATGAGAAAATATGCATGGTAATATAATACTAAAAAGAAGAAATACTAAATGAAATGACTAGCGGGAGTGGTATGTATCCCCAAAATATTTTCGCATACTCTCTAATAAATGCATTTGTATATTATTAACCGCATGCCAGAGTAGGACAATGGTTACGAAAGAGACTACTAGCGTGCTAACTTCGGCAATTTTGTTTTTACGATTAATATCTGAGACTGTGTATTTCAAATGTGTATTTTGAACCCCTTTTTTGCGACAGAATGAAACACAATTTGACACAGATATGCTTGGAATCACAAAATCCCAAACCAAATATCATACATGCTCGTGAAGGAACAGGCCGATATATGGTCAACACTTTGACATATTTGATTTCAAATTTGATATCTATACTTTAGATTCTAAATTTGTATTCAAAACTTTATCCATTTGACTCTGTTTATTTTGTAGTTGTCGTGTTAGCTTAGATTTGAATAGTCAGACAGACAGAAATATTCTTAATGGATTTCATTAAAAATTTGATAGAAATCTACGAATTTGAGTCTAAATTTCATCCATCAAGCTCAAAGCGTTTCTGAGTTACCGTGTTAACAGACAGAGAAACATAATTTCAAAAATGTGCTTTTCAGACTCAGAGAAGTATGAATTGTGGAGATTCTTCAAAATATCGTGTTCGAATGTTTTGACAATTACAATACTTTCTCTCTGCACTTCACATACAAGAAAGTAAAAATAAAACGGAATTGAGAAATTGCTATAGCTTAGAGCAAAAAGTCAAAAGAAGTAAAATTTCAAAATTAATGATTTTTCTACGCATTTTTTTCCTAAAATAAAGTTTAGAAATTTCAGCAGAATCCTGCTTGGAGATATTCTCAGTAGGAACAAATCATCTTAACCTAGTAGCAAACTTAACATGCCATCAAATTCTAACTGTGTATATTCTTGATCATTGCTCTGACGGCGATTTCTCCCCCCCCCCCTTTCTAGAGTATAGTTTCTCAATTTACTTTTGTGCCTCAAAAGCCAACTTAGACAAACTTGAAAGAATGCAACTAAGTGCTTCAAGAATAATTACTGGCCTTCGTAATAGCTGCCCTAATGATATTGTACTGTACGAGAGTTATCTACCACCTCTTTCTCTGAGAAGAAGTCACAGTCTTTCAAAATATGACAACAAGCTGTTTAGCTACAATGATCAGCACAGAACTTCTGCTTATCTTCATTCATGGCATAATAATAAGCGTTTAAAGAAACACAGTCCTTTTTCCTTCACAAAAGAGATGGGTCTACCTTCTGGAGATGTGGAACCACATTCCTTAAAGCCTTATTGGAATTTTAAGTTTGACCCTGATCGAATTCATTTCCATACTGATCTCTTGGTCAAGATTAGCAAAAAGTTAGAGTTACCTGAATTTACTTGACAAATGACTCTGGAAACAATTTATAGCCTTCCATTTTCGGCTCTGAAAATGCACACTGATGGCAGTAAAGGAGATGGTGGCGTTTCTGGTAGTCGCGTGCACATGGAGACTCCTGAAGGAGCTACTATATTTTGATTAGAAATCCTGTCAACTGTTCTGTATTCAAGTCCGAACTTATTGCAATCTATAAGGGACTTTAATATATCGACACGTCCTCTGAAATTGTCTTCGGGGACATTTGGATTTTAAAGGACAGTCGTGCCTCTATACAGCACCTTTCTCATTGGACGAAAGTGGGGGACAAGATTAGCATGAATATCTTAGACCTTATAGCCAGGCTCTCAACTGAACATCTATACACTTTTAGTGGGTCCCCTTACATGTTGGTTGAAATGGTAATGAGATAGCGGATAACTTAGCTAAGACTGCCTCAACTGACATATTTCATGATGATGCAACACTAACTTATTCTGAAATCTCCTCTATCAAAAAGATGGAGTCGAGTGCACTTTGGAGAATCCCACCTGCTCACCCTTGGTACTTTGGTAAGAATCCCGGTTGGTATCACAGTCTGAATATCTCTAGAAAACAGCAAACGGCTCTCTCTCTCGTTTTTTGAATGGACACACCAAATCCCTCACCTTCCTACACGGACGGAGGATCTTTTTCTGAATGTCCTTGGTGCAAGGCAGATCAAGCCTCCCCCAATCATATTCTTAAATGTTTAAATTTTACGACTTTGGAGATTTTAAGGGATAATCTCTTGTTTATGGACTTTTTAGAGATCTTTGGTTTCATGGAGGTGGTATAAGGTAACTATACTACCTGGGATCATAAACAACAACACCCAAGTACATTACAAGTTTGAAATGGAATGATTTATCGCTATTGTTTGTTTCTTTAATTGCATATTTGAAACTCTATTATGGTTGGAAAAAAACGCATTATGCTTTTATTTGTTGTTGTTTGTTTTACTCTAGATATTTAAAATGCGGCCTTAAAAACATATATTTAGAAGATCCTGCAATAGTAACTGATTCCTTTCAAGAATTGTAATCTTAATAATTATTTCAAGTAATAAAAACAAATATTTTTAATTTCAGAAGATGAAGATTATCATATACGCAGCAATAGGCTGCATAATAAAAATAGAATGATACATTTGAGCAAGTGCATCATATATAAGCTAGAAAGTATATGCTCTCGTTTAATTTATTTTAAAGATAAAATATTTCCGGCTTAAGGAAAAAGAATTCAGCATCGATTATAGTTTAAAAGATCTATTTATTATTTATGTGGGGCATAAAATTTTATTTGATGTAAAAATGATGTAATTCCAGATTTGATTTGATTAAATGTAAATTATTACACAATCAATACTTTTTATAGTTCCTCGCTTACGAATTTTTATTATGTATAATATTTTCGAAGACAGTTGTTTTCTTTCTCCTCTTAAATGGTAAGCATTTTTACTCAAAATCTTTTTGTTATATTTTATCGATAAAGATATTTATGTTATTTTTAACATAAGTTATGGTTAGAATTTATTCAATGTTAGCTTTACATTTATCAAATAAAATCGTAACCATTGTCATTTAACACAACAGCAAAATAATATCGCTTTTGAAAGATCCTCTCCAACGAACTTATGTTTTTGAATCTCCCTTTCTTAAGAAAAATTGCGATATTTATTTAATTTGTTGCTTTTTAATGCAACTTCCGCTTTCAATTTATTGCTGTTAAGATTGAACGGAAATAAAATACGAATAAAGAAATTAATGTCGAGTTATATTGATAATTAATTTGTTGTGACTTGAATTACCACAATTCATTAATGCGCTTGAATTAATGTAATCCACGGGAATCGAGGAGTAGAATAAACAATAACAGAGCATATTTATATGAGGTATCAAACAAAAGGACTAAGAAACAATGAAATAATTGAAATAATTGAAACAAAACTATTACATCATCACATTAAGTTTTCCAATAAATTTCATATTTTTGAATTGTTTTCTGAAATGATCATTTCTATGAAGTGTTTTTAAGTAAATTTTAATTCCGAATTCAGTAAGATCTTCTTTTTTTCATTCATTTTTTCATTTTCAATAATGGATACGCAAAATTGTTACATTTTCATTAACAAAACTTCAAGTGCAATCTAACTTAAGGAGATTGCTTTTTAAGGTATTTTCATCATATTCTGACCTGATATTAAAGAATTCCTTTTTCTTTTTACGAATGCCAGAAATAAAACCTTCATGTTTATTTTAGTTAGATGAAAGTTCAGCTTTCCAGTTGTATGAGGCTTATTTTAGAGTTGGCTTCGTAATTTGAGACCACAGTCAAATAGCGTGCTCTTGATTCGTTGCAGATGAACACATTTTGAATATTAGAGGTTCGACGCTCCAGTGGTTCATGAGTCAAAGTGAAATGGGCGAAAATAATAAATATTCTTATCATGCAATACATTGACTTAAAATTTTAGTAACAGCAACACTTGAAACTTGGTTCCCTGTTCCTGCATAGAGTTGATGAGAGATCTCAGAATTTATCGGACTCCTATAATCAGTGGAGTATTTAAGGATTTCACGTCATAAATTACGAGGCCCCTCCTATAATAAGATGGTCCATTTAGTTCCATATTTCAGTACATTTTCAAAATGTTAATGATTTTTATATTAGGTTGATATTTTTTATTTTATTACCAATCTGAATATATATTTGTTTTTAATTGTCTATTATGATTCCAGACATCTCGGCATCCGCAATTGTACACAATAATATTGAAACACAAATTCCGTTTTATTAATACTCTAATAACTAATGGTCATAATGAAACACAGAGGAACCTGGCCAATTATTCTTAATTATTTATAAATTTTAATTTAATATTTTATCAGTTCTAGAACTTGAATTTTTATGAATTTATTTGGCAATAAAAAAATAAAATTTTTCAGACTAATTTCTTGCGATCTCCTCTGAGCCTAGATACCCTAGAATAGTAGTCGGCAAAGTCATTAGTCAACAGAGCCTATTTTCAACAGTTCAGCGATCGAAATTTCTTTTGAGAGCCACATTTTATAAATTTAAATTATATAGATAGGTATGATGTTATTCACTTAATTAGAGTACTCTTACGCTGACTTTTACTAAGAACGTTTTCAATCTGATCAACGTCCGTCCGCTGTGGTTCGCGAGCCTCAATTTGCTAGCCACTGTCTAGAAAGCTGCCGCATTTGCTTTGTTGGAAATCTGCCACTGCCTGTAATATTTTTGCTGTAATGGGTAAATTTTGTACACCTTTAGCCATTTTGACTGTTCGATGCCTTTTTCAGATTTCCTTAACTTGAGCTCGATGTTTAAGTCATTTTCTAGTCACAAAAAAAATCTGTAGTTGAGACTTCTTACTTCCAGCTTCCCGAGAATTCACAACTTATTTTCATCATTAAAACATTTATGTTCATTCACTTTCATTAAAAATTTCAGAGAGCGAGAAATTCATCCAAATATAGAGTGGGAAGTTCACAAATGTGTGATGATATAGTCCGCTCTTTTAAGTGCATCATGTTCTCTTGATCTATATTTCTGTAGTCGATATTAAATAATTGCATTAGTATTTTAAAACAGTAGCTTTATCTTTCATCGAATATAATTCATTAAACTCGACGATAAATGCAAATCTTACAATTTTGAACATCAATATAATTCCTTTATATGAAGTAGTACTCTTTAAATCTTCCATTTAAGAAAATACAATGTCTATCTTGAATAATAGAGTTTTAGTTTCAGATTTTCTAATTTACTCACGGATTTTTATCAAAATATATAAAAAAAAACATTTTAAAAAATAAATTGGCAATAATTTACACAAATAACCAATAGTCTCTTTTTTTAATATTTTAAGTGACATAATGTTCAAAATAATTCATCTAAATTTTATTTTTTTAGATATATTTTTAAAATTTTTATTCGATTGCTTTAAATCCACCAAAATATTTAAAACATAAATTACTTCATTTCAATTCTAAATAATTAACTCCGTCTGAAATATTAGTTAAGTCGCATTTGTTTACTATCTAGGGAAATAAATTACCCTAATCATCTAATGGATTACTCAAAATTGCTGAATATTTTTTACTTTAAACAACCTTGAAATTCAATTAAGGTATCAAACTCTGAAAAGCTTCATTCAATTTTTAAAACTGAATGCCTTTCCTATGATTTCAAAGTATGAATTTCGAGAAAGCCAGTTAATAATATACGAAGTAAAATGTACCAATAGATAGACAGGCGAATATTATTGCGAAACAATTTTTTAATAAATTTCACTTAATTTCATTAAGCTGGGAATATGCATTGAGGAAAAAAAAATTCAGTGACAAATACATATTTATTACGAAAGAGGCGATTCTGATTCTTAAAACTGTAGCTTAATATTTTATAAAGTTATGATCACATTCTGCTCAAATATTATCAAGCATTTTTGGGGACACAGACAGTAAGAAAATAAAAACTCATTATAAGATATTTATCTCAAAGCAAGTTCTCTTGATTTAATAACAAATGAATTTTCATTTTTAAATTAATAATGTCAAAATTCGCAATATCTTCTGACATTCTTATATCTCTCTATATATTCATTGATATATTCGTAATATCTCTCGAAGACAGAGTTTAATCAATTATTTTTATATTCATAATACAACTCTGGAAATTATCACCGAATTTATTTGAAACTGAATTATAAAGACAATATTATCTGTATTAGTTATTACAATACTGTCTGGCTTTCGGCTCTTCCCCTACCTATTAAAACATAATTTTTAAATTATTTTTACTAATTATTTATGAAAAAGACTATTCAATAATTTTAAGAGCAGTCTAAAGAATATTTGTTATAAATATTAGATATTACATATGTGAATACCGCAAATTTAAAAGGAATTATTTAAAGAAAATTTATAACTTGACCAGAATTTGCTGGAGAAATAAATTCAGATGCAAAACTTGATAGTCCTATTATTTTAAAAACTAAGGGCAGATTCGATAATTTAATAACCGGTTTTATATCTTCAACTGGATATTCACAGACATCATTCTTTCACATTCTTAACAGCTTCGTTTCATTAAAACTGCAATTAATTAGCCAACAAAATGATTTACCAATTGGTTTTATAACGTTTAGAGGCTATAATTTTTAAGAAACCATACTTTTGCAATACTTAATCTTATTCTCCAAGGCTTATATTTAATCAAGTTTTTTAAATATTTTGAAATCTAAAAATAAAGATATATTTGCCCTTTTTTCAACTTTTTCTATTTTTTTCCCACTATTTTTATAAGAAAAACTTTTAAGACCGATACAGCATAACAAGAATGGCTTTAATATGAGATATATTTCGTTATTATGAATACTTTCAGATTCAGATCTATGGTTGGTGATTTTTCTCAGTAATAGAGGCAAGACGATCAAACATATTTATGAATATCTTTATTGTACACCAGAAAAACAAGCAAATTCAAAATAATTGTACAGATTACAAATGGCTGTAACTTATTAATAAACCACAAAAATTTTAACTCAATAATGAAGAAAACTTAAAGTTTTGTTTGCTTATAAACTAATTACCCTGTGCGATTTTCCTTGGTAGTACGGGTGACATCCAAAAAGTAGTTTATTTCACGTCCGTTACCGTGGAACACGTTTGCAGCCACTGATGCTTTATTTGATAGCCATGAGCAGAACAAGCATGTGGACATCTAAATCTTCTGAAACTGCATCTTGTACCTTCATTTTGTTGGCATATGTCTTTATTTTAACGATTACTTTGCATGCAACAATGAGCGACTGTAGGTTTCGCAGGCTAGTGAAATGGTCAACCATTTGGTCATGATTTCTCTTTGTCACAAATACAACTACCAAGATGCAGCTTCAAAGGATTCAGATAGCAATTACGTACATGTTTCGCATTAGATTATCAAACGTATATTAATGGTTAAAAATGTGTTCCACGGTATGTGACATGAAGCGATTGCTGCTTAGAATTTGCTTTTGTGACTAAGAAAAGTCACAAAAAGCAATTATTACTAGCCCAACTAAACTTCAAGCCACTTTCAACAATTTTTTTTAATTATTCCATCCTACCATTAATTAGATAGAAGTTATAGCCTTTAGTAATAGGTGCAATTGTTTTGAATAAACCTGTATATCCTACAGAAATTCTCTAACAAATATTTATGAAACAACAATTATTTGTGAAATATTTTCTTTAGTTTCTTATTTACTACTCCTGTAGTACACATATATTGCACAGTGTCATACGATATTTAATAATATGTGCAATTTTGTGTAACATTGTTAACATTGAATAATATAATATTGTACAATATTATACAACAGGTTATACTACCTGGGTATGTGGTAATCATAAAAGAACCCAAGTTAATAAGCAAATATCCAGTAAAATGAATGACAAAGAGGCTTGAAAACGTGTGCTTTTGAGGAAATAAATGATAGAATATAGACTTCCCTTCATTTAATCATAAATATATATGAATATGGTATAATATTTTTCTGATCTGATTTTTGTATTAGTATTCATTTAAGAATTCTAGATTTACGAAATGGGAGCCTCTGCCTCTCAAAGCCCTACCACCTCCCACGCAAGATTGTAATTTAGAAATAGAAATGACGAAGTACATATGCTAGCTATACTTTAGTCATAATAATCAGTCGAGATCTTTGTTGACGCTTTTTAAAATATGATGATGAACTCAAAAAATTGAGATAAATTCTCATATCGAGTAATAAACAGTGCCATATTTCGAGGAATTTGAAGTTATTATTTTCGCGATTTTTGATTTTCTTGTTAGAAATGAATATGTATATTTACTTGTTGTTTATATACGAATAGTGAAGCTTATAATTAAAAACAGAAGTAACTCTCTATTAATATATGCAATTACAATTTATACGGATGCTTGAGACTGTATAAGTTCGTCCAATAACGCAAGTAACTCTATTAATATAAGCAGTTACAATTTATACGTATGCTTGAGAATATAAGTTCGTCCAATAACGCATGCTCCTCCTATAAAGCGATTTCCAGTTATTCAGGCGTATACCCTGCATTGTACAAAAGTATTGAAATTTCGAAAGATTTTTTAATCAGAAATATTACTTTTAAATTCAATTGAAATTGTTCAATTTAAACGCACAAAAACTCGTATTTTCAAAAATATATTAAAATTATTCCTTTTATTTTTTATTAAATGTCCTTGGAAAGAAGCAAAAGATTTAAAACTTCTGAGGGGAAAATGGAAAAATCACATTGCAATTCAATAAAAGATTTAAAAAATAAAAATTTCTTCATATAAATTCTAAATACCTCATTTTTGCGTTACATAAATGGCTCTGATTAATAATTTAACATAAAATATATTACGCTTTATCAATGAAAGAATAATTTCATCTTAAAAGCAATCATCATGAAATTCAGATTTATCATCTGAGATTGTTAGAAAGCTTCGCCTTAATTCATTATTTAAACCATGTTATAGTATTAATTATGATTATTATATATTTATGCATAAACCAATTTCATTTCTTGTTTTTAGACAGAGACTTTTATAGGATTTCAAAACATTAATTAACGGGTTCAATACAGATAATAACACAACATATTTTAATTATACATAACTAAATAAATACCAAAGTAAAGTAATTAAATTTTAATGTATCATACATTTCTGAAAACTGAATACGTATCGAGAAACGAACTTATTTTACAGATCTATGTTCATTAATAAAAAAGGTCACTTGATATGAGCCTCAAAATAAAAATTAACGTCACGAAAAATTAAAAATAAATTAATTTTCAAGATTATGTTCCTGAAAAATATCGCTTGAGTGCAGATTATTGTGAAGTAAAATTTTATTAGAAGGGGTTTTTTTATAGTTTCTAATCGTTTGAGTTAGGAATTCAAATTTATATCTGAAAATTAATACTGAGAAATTTCAGTATATCTGACTTTGTCGATATAATTTAATGAATAATTTTAATGTTTAAAATACAGTTTACTGAAATTTTGATTGTATTTTTGAAATTGAATTATTAAAACACCATCTGTATTAAATGCTAAAACACTGACGGCACTGAGAAGTAATAATTTTCTTCTCTCTTTTTTTTCCCCTTCTTTTTTTCGAATTACTCTTTTATATAATAGGGAAGAAGATTCTTGAAAAAGAGAAGAAGAAATTAAAGAATTTCATTAATAATTAATATTATAATTAAATACTACAGATTTAAAAGGAACTATTTAAAACGATTTCTTTACTTCGGTTCCAGGAAAACTCTCAAAAGAAGAAATAATTTCCGATGCGAAATTTCTTGCTTCTGTTATTATGGAAATTAATAACAGTCACGGTAATTTTATTCTAAATTTTATATATAAATAGAAATTTCTTAAAGGCTAGCCTTTCTTGAATATACTGCTTCGTTAAAAGATCTATTAGTTCTCCACCAAAAAATGTACTAATTTTCTACTTAATATTTAAGAACCAAGGTTTAAGACACTCTAGACTTATTGTTGAAGTACTATTTTAGTGATTAAATGTATTAGCATAAAATTCTAATTTTCATCCCCTTCAATTTTTAACTCCTTTTTGGATTTTCTAACCATAGATTTTGTTTATTTTCTAGAAACTAATGAACCTCAGTATTCTAGATGATAGATTAATAAAGATGAGAAAAATAAATTTCGAATAAAGTTTCATGTACCACACCTGGTACTATAATTTCTTTTGAACTTTAGACATAATTTTTTTAATCAAGACTATGTATAGAAATTGATGTAAGAGATGTTTTTTTTTTGTCAAAGTGTCAAATGAAGCAATGCCTTACATTGTGGTGAGCATGAAAAATACACGTCGTTAATGTCTTTGTAGATTCCAATAATAAACTATAGTCATATAAGAGACTCAATAGCCCTGGTATGCGTACCGATACCAGATCAATTATATTTTGGCGAAATCGGTTACTTTGTCTTTGCTAAGTTTTTAAGAGAATTTGTTTAAATATGAATTCATGATCCTTCGTGCTTATATTACAACCAAGGTTTTTTTAAACTGTTAAGCATGTTGATAACAAATTCAATATTTTTCCAGTTTTGTAGTTTCCAGTAACTTTTGACAAGAGCAAATCAGATCTACGCTTTTCGCTCTGTCTCATCAGGGAATCCGTGGAATGGGGATCGCTTATGAACTGTATAATTTGAGATTCTTCGAAAACTCCATATTTTAAATCCTGCTGTACTTATCGCAAGCATTTTTTTATCCTACGTATGAAAAGTAAGTGATAGCTTGATAAAGAGTTTTCATATTCTTTTTCATTAACCCTAGTTTTATTAGTATCAGAGACAAAATGATTCTGTCTCGACCTATTACATAATCATGAAAGATTTTTCTGTCTTCTACAAACATAGTCTTTTTTCTCATTCAGTGGCAAAATTTGGCACTAATGCCCTATAGGCACAAAAAGCAAGGATATTTTGTATAGCCTCTTCGGTGATCAAATAGAAGTTAACTGATTTTAGATCTACACCCCGTTTTTGATTGATATCCACCAAATTTAATCATCTTGTTGACAAAACTTATGATATTATATTCTTTCATTCATCCTATTCTAATATTTTTTTTCCTTTTATTTTTCTGCGATTCATCTATTCATCTAGAAATAATAAAAATAACATTTTATAATTTGGCTACACTGAATTTAAAAAAGTTGAGTTGATAAAGAAAAACCTGTTTTCAAATTTGAAATAACAGCTAAAATTAGTTTTAAAAACCCAACTTCCATTTTTATTGGACTATTTTATTAAATAAGTTCATGTTATCATTTATATTAACTAAAAATAAATGAATTTTTCTGCTTTTCAAAGACAGCTCAGTATGATATTTCTTTTTGTAATTAAAAAGAAAACAGCCTTTTCAATTGAAGGTTGATATGATGGGACATGTTAAAAACCATCTTTGAATTGAAGGCTATTTCGATAAAGTTAAAATGTTTATCAATAGTATCGTTCTTTCTGAATAGAAAATAGTTCTTTCTGAACAGTTCTTTCAGATAGAAAATTTGAATCTAATACTATATTCCTTAATGAAATAAACTTATAGATAATATTCCATTTAGTTCCGAAATAAGATCGAAATTTTCAATTTTAATTTCATGCTTGAGTTGAAAGTATACTTCAGTACGTCTATATGAATGGAAAAATTTAGGCATATTCTCATAAGACTTTTTGGATGCGTTTATGTTATTAATTTAAAGTATCCATGAGCGCGTGAATATTACTTATTTTGGAAACTCTTGTCAATAGTTTGATTTCAAATATATTCTCCAGAAAATTTCAACTTTGTTACGAAATTCCAATTTAAAGAGAAAGCTTACAAATAGATCTTTGAAAAGGCTATAGAGGGAGTATTTTTTAAAGTGAATTACTCGTCCGAATGATAAGATGGGACGTTAATTTTGTTTACGCTGTGCTATGAAAAAACGAACTAAGGTACCTTTCTGATCTTAAATTTGTGTGTTATTGATAAAAATGATCGAAACATGTTTTTAATATCTAGAAGGAAGTGGAAAAATTTCAGCTTTTGACTTGAATGGTTAATGTCATAAAAATAAGAATCTTAATCATCTGAATTTGAATGTAGAATGATGACTCTTTTTCAATTCAATTCTTAATACATTATGTATAATTATTATATACATTGTTTCATGTTTAAGGTATCAAATTTTTCATATCAATCGATAATAATTAGTAAAAAAATTAAGTTTCTTACTATAGTTATATCAATTAAATTAAGAAATATTTAAGAAAAAAATGGAACATTGCATATCAATCTATAATAATTAGTAAAAAAATTAAGTTTCTTACTATAGTTATATCAATTAACTTAAGAAATATTTTTTTAAAAAAAAGGAAACTTTGCATACAGATATAATTTTAAAAGACTAAGCCCAACTATAATTTCTTTTATCCAACGCTTAAAACTGATATTAACCACTAATTTATAGTCATTGCATTTTTTCCGTGTTTTAATCTTTAGTCATTAAAATAACAAGTAAAACTCTTAATTATCCATGACTTTCAGACTCCAAAGTTTTCATTATAGCTAAATGAATCCTAATATCTTTTTAAAGATTAATTTTAAGATCTAATACTATATCATTATTTAATCACTGTAATGCCTAAATTCACAAACGGAGATTTTGCTTAACTTCCAAGCTGTTTAAATCGACACGAATGTTAAATAGAGGATTAGGGAAGCTATTTGATATATATTTTTTTCATTTAATGAGAATTAACTTCTACGATCCAATAAATTTATTCAAAAATGTCATTTTTTTTAAATCTAGATGAACGCATAATTTAAAAAGAGCTCTTAATACAAATACATATAAAAAAAGATTCTTCATTACGATACTGAATATGAATGGACAAATGAAGAGATGTTTTTTCCTCAACATTTATTTTCAACACAGTATGCTAAAGAAAGCAAAGATTTCCCATTTAAAGGATTGCATGAAATCAAAAATAAATAAAGTATAGGAATAGGAAAAAGATAAAGTTAATGAAGAGTCAGCTAAATGAGTTGAAATGATTTTTTTTTCTTTGTCCAGGCAAAATCAGGAAAAGTTTGAGGAATACTTCTTTCTTTTTTCTTTTTTTTTATTACTTTTTATTGTGCATTTAACTTCTTATGGAATAAATCGAGAATATTTTATTTGTACAAGATAATTTTTTGAAAGCATTAAGTTCCCAATGGTTGCTAAATGACATAATTCTTTTTATCTTCACTGAAAACCATTTATCAGAAATAAAGACTGTTCGAAAACAAGAATACCGAAGTTATCAGCTCGGAGGATAAGACTCTAGGACGTGTAGGGAAAAAATATAAAAGCCCTCCTCTTAATTAGCCGGTCCTAGAGTTTGTATTCCTTTTTTCTTTCATTCATTTACGGAAGGGAAATGAAGGAAGAACTAGAAAGTGGAAGGGGAGAGGTGGAGAAGAAAAAAAATTGGAAATAAACTAAATCGCAAACAGTTGATAAACCAAATGGAGTTCTTATGTAGTATCGAACATAGATTTAGAGGAAATTTGGGGAGATATATTTGGCGAATTTGTAGCACGAAATGACGCTATTAAGTAGAAGCTTTTAAAAACGGAACTCTGGTTGATGCTAATTACGAAAGAAAAAAAAAATGGCGACGTGTAAGCGGGGAAAAAAGTTGAGAGTAAAAAGAAAAAAATAAGTAAAAACTCCCGTACATTAATTACAACTTTTGCGTATTATATGTCATTCTGCGACAAGTAATGAATCTTGTTAATGCGCTGCGACAGGAAAGTTTTTCAGAATATCTTTTTAACTTCGTATTCGTTATTAGACGAAAAGCTTTCATACAGAGGTTCCAATTGATGATTAATAATCCGAAAAATAAAGTATAAGCAGCCGAGGAAATTGACTTTTTTATCTCTTTTACTTGACATAAAACGTGTTGTAACGCGATGAGTAATGTATAACTGACCTCAATGTAGCAATTTTTATTCCGAGACGAGCTTTGACAAAAAATCGATGGAAAAAGAGGAGTTTCTTCATTTTTATTACATTTTTTTTTTAGATTTCCGATTTAAGCATTACAAAAAATTGTGAGCCTACTCATGTAAAGAGTTTTCCGAATTTTATTTATAATTATAAATGAAGCATATTAAGATTGCACTTTGGTTTTAGGATTATTTTTTTCTGTTGTTCCATTTGAAAAAAAAAACTGGAGGAAGTAATGCAATTTTGATTAGGTACAGTATATTATAAATATAATTTTATAAAAAAAAAGTGAGTTAAATTTTTCATATTTTAGCATTTAAAATCCAAAAGGATATTTTTATATTATCTTCTCATAAAGTATCTCGTATAAACTGTACTGGTAATTTTTTTTAAAAAGAGAAGCTACTCTTCAACAATAGAATATTTCCGAAGCTATAGGACGAGATGTGTCGACTCAAACATAGGAAATCCCTTACATCAGTATGATTTATATGTATCAAAACAATTAATCTCCTTTCACTTAACCATACGACACAGTAGAAAGAGAAAAAATTCGATGGATGTCCCGGAAATTCTTATTGGTTCAGCACTGCTTTGAATACATTTCTTTTCACACACAATATCCAATTTGGAGCCAGTTAATTGTTATATCCTTATATGAAGAGAAAAATGGTATTATTTCACATCTTCATAAGAAAAATAATCCCAATTTTGTGCACAAACGTCAGAAAATCGAAGTGATGGTTTAAATGGTTTGGGCAGGTATGATTATAGGTACATTACAGATCTGAATATAATTACAGATCTATTATACAGATATGAAGATAATTAGAGATCTACGATACGGATCTGTAGATAATTAGAGATCTATTATACAGATCTGTAGATAATTAGAGATCTATTATACAGATCTGTAGATAATTACAGATCTATTATACAGATCTGTAGATAATTACAGATCTATTATACAGATCTGTAGATAATTACAGATACATTATACAGATATGTAATTATCAATGAAATTCGATGAATGAATGTAATTTCATGAGTAGAAAGTTCAGGAAAAAGAATTCTGACACTTTTAATTTATCTTATGCTCTAGAAATCAGTTATATGTTCCCTTTAATGAACGAAAATGCTTAGTGTTACAAAGTTCATTAATTTGGAGACTGAATCTTGGAACAAATAATCGAGCTCATTTTGTGGTTCTCATGATCATTCCAACAAGAATTTAATATAGCATTCTACGGAGAGGGATTTAGCTCGACTCGGGTCTCTTTTGATTCTATGAGAACTATAGATTTCTTCCTTGCACAACAGGGGAAAAATCTATCAGCATTTACAAAAGGCAGCTTTGTAAATTTAAGCTATTTTAGCTGTATTGGTGAGAACGACTGCTTTATTGATAATGCAATCATTTAATATTGAGAACGTTTCAAATCTTTGCGAGTCCATCAGACAACTCTTTATCGGTCAAAATGAATAAACTTTCCAAAAAAAGAGATTTTAGTTTATGTATTTATTGAAAAAAATAAGCGACTTTCATTTCTTTTAGTAAAGTAATGCATTCATACAGTTCGTTTCCAAATTTGATGCGCCTGAGCATTAAACTCGAATGTAATACAATGAATCCTATTCATCGATATATATGCATTCACATTAAATGAGGCGATTCAGCTGTAATTTTTCAAAATTTTAGAAATGTTGCAAATTTAAAGGCGCAGTGCAATTTTGCAAGGGAATATTTTAAAAAAAATGCTTGAAGTGTGACGTGTGGTTTATATCTTGTCTTCATTATCAAACCAAGGTTTATGTATTTATTGAAAAAAAAATAAGTGATCTTTCATTTCTTTTAGTAAAGTAATGCATTCATACAGCTTGTTTCACAATTGAATGTGTCTGAGCATTAAAATCGAATGTAATGTGTG
This sequence comes from Argiope aurantia, assembly GCA_026543865.1. NCBI lineage: Eukaryota > Metazoa > Arthropoda > Arachnida > Araneae > Araneidae > Argiope > Argiope aurantia. The sequence goes on from JAPMOR010000759.1 coordinate 65,725, forward strand.
CGAATGTAATATAATTAATCCTATTCATCGATATATATGAATTCACATTAAATGAGGCAATTCAGCTGTAATTTTTAAAATTCTTAGAAATGTTGCAAATTTAAAGGCGCAGAGCAATTTTGCAATGGAATATTTAAGAAAAATTTGATTATGAATAGAATGTTTGCTTAATGGCTTTATACGTAAGCCGTGTATTATATAAAACTAACTTTACCTGCTTTTATAGACAGAATTAAAAAATAGAATTTTAAATTCAACAAAAAATACTGCAAAGATTACTTTTAACGATGTAAATATTCTTTTGGGCCATAAAATTTTTATTAATATACAAATGAACTGCTACTAAATGGTATTCAAATATCACTATGAAAAGGGCTTTGGTATACAAATTACACCGTCGAAGTTTATAAATTGTCCTATTATGCATTCTATTCATATTATTATGTGCATGAAAGAAAAAATGTTATAAACTTTTCCTTAAAAGCGAATTATTTTGTTGCTAAATGTAGACTCCTCGAACTAATTTAAATGCATTAAAGATTCAAGCTTTATGGTGTGGTTTCAGGTACTCACGGATAGCACTAGACACGCATTGATGGCGATGAGGTCTAGATTTCAGAACTCTAGAATCATAGGTTTGAAATTAAATTTCTTCAAACATTTGCCTGTATTGCCTTAATCTCGTTATATATGCAGTGATGGGTTAGTGTTGGTGTCATTGCTCGAGGTGTGATTTGTGGTTCATATCTTATCTTCATTATCAAACCAAGGTTCAAAATTAGGAGCTCCGTGTCAGCAATGCCTTTGTATAATTTTAGAAAGGGATGTTAAGATAACTAGACTAAAAGTTCTTTTTTATGAACGATTCAACACTTTTACAGCAGATCTTTTATAAATATGCATGTTGTGCTAATTATTCAATTCTTTTATATTTTTCACCATATTATTATAAAATTTTACACCGTATAATTCTTGTAAAAGCTCTGAATATACACTTGAAAATTGATAATATTAAATTGCTTTATTTATATTTCAGTTCTTACTTATTTTTTAGAATTTCTAGCTTTAATTTACACACCTAATTAAATATAGTGCATTAAAAATTTGCCTACATTGGTTCTTGGTGTTCCAATCAAGTTCTAGAAGGTTCGGAGCGAAGAGGGGGGGGGGGGGTAAGTGATCTGATGATAGCGCTCCAAATTCGGAATTGTTGGGCACAATTACATCAAAGCCTCGTATATCGGTTGGGTGCCCATTTAAAATGCTTTTGAGAATATTTTTTTAAAACCTTACTTGGCGTAATGTATGAGTTTGGAGAGTTGAATGCAGTTCTGGTTTCCCTAATGAGCCAGCATTTTCGTCATCTGACCACGTTTCAAAATTACGAAGTTCATCTCAAATTACACCTCACGTAGCCTTAAAATTGGAAATAACTAATGATAATTTGGAGTTAAAGTGTTCACATACATGAGAATATGCATACAGACAGACAACCAATTCAATTACGGATTCGGTCCAAAATTTGATACACATAAACAGTCACGGGAATAAAATCATGGGTATAAAATTTCGCATATCAATCTCAGTTTGTTTTTATGTTCTCACACTGATGCACGGACAGTTAAAAGATTTCATGTCGGTTCATTTGTTTAAAATTTGATAAATATCTCCATTTTTTTTATTGATCATATATCAAATTTCATCTTTCTAGCTGGTTCCGTTTTTGAATTTACTCCAAAATGGATTTTTTTTTCCTTCAAAATCGAAGAGATCTTCGATCCGTTCCGTAATTTTCTCCGTTTCAGACACATGAAGATATTTCTCAAGATTGTAATAATTTTTGTATCTGTACTAAATATTCAAAGACGTAAAAAAATAGGATTTTTATATCAACAAATAAAAAATAAATAAAAATGAAAAAATTGTTACTGATTGCAACTCGTGATGCTTAAATTTAAAAATTTTCTGATCATAACTGATGTCATAATTTAAATGTTGGCAGATTGCATTGTTTCATTTCTAAAAAAAATCCATCTTTCATCATGAATGTAATTTCTTTTTTCTTTGGTGTTCTAGATTTTCAAGCAAACTATTTAACTGGTTTAATGTTCGCAAAGACAGAATTTTGTAATCAGTTTTTCGTTCGCTACCTGACATGCTAGAAATGCGAAATGTCGTACTTTTGTGTATTTTCGATGAACATGCATCATTTTATTTTTTAAAGTCAAATTATCAGTGAATAATTGATTAAATTGTGATCTCATATTAGTAACGCAAACTTGTAGTGAGTTTGAGAAACAATTGTTTATAAGTTTATGTATATATTAGGGTGTCCCATAAGTTTCTTTTCTATTTCTAATATGAAATAAATACTCAATATGTGCTGTTTAATATAGTATTTATTATGTTATATAAGAACGCTTTTTTTCTATTACCTTCTTCCATCACTCAGGAAGCCTCATTATACCTTCTTTCCAAAATTATTGAGTTTTGGACAAGAAATAACCCTCGAGGTGAACTTTTATTTCACTGATGGATTTAAAGAGCTTATCGTGAAGAGAATTTTTTAAGGACAGAAAGAAGTAATAATCAGGTGGAGTGAGATCTGGAAAGTATGCAGGATGAGGTAAAACATCCCAAAATCAAACTGCAAGAGCTTTTCCCTTAAGAGTAATGCAATATGTTATCTCGAGTTGTCATGACGAAAGTAAACGCCTCGTCAGTTCATTAATTCTGGAAGGTTTTTTTTTTTTTTTTTTAATTTAATTGTGCTGTGGCAGGTTTTAATTGATCTAGTTGATGAAAGTATTTCGTAGAATTTATTTCACCTTGAGGAAGGAGCTCGTAGGAAATTACGCCTTTCCAATCCCACCAAATGGACAAAAGATTTTTTTTTGGAGTGTAGTCCCGGCTTTGCGACAGTTTAGAGCTCTGGGACGACTGAAACCGATGACACAGACTTCTAATAGATAAGCCTGCATGTTTGCACAAGCAGAACCAGATAAGGACATTCATAGCGCGATGAGAAAGAAACTTTTGAGACACCCTTATATTATATATATAATTTTTAAAGCAGAATCGTGGCCGAAGATAGAGATGACACTTTGCATTTTTAACTTTGTTTTATTCCATCCCGGGTGGCATGATTAATGTACAAGCAGAATAGATGACCACATCAAAACAGAACGGCACATAATGAGATTCTGATAGGGATTTCTCTACACGTGTCGATCCAAGTGAGGGAATTATAGGGGTCTGTTAAAAGAAAGTGCTTGGCTGGATAGTTTTTTTTATCTTTTCAGGGAACTGGGACGTTCTCGACAACGAAAACTGGCAATATTTCAGTTGTAAACAAAGGAGATTTTTTCCAAGTAAAAATTTAAACTAAATTAATATTTTGCATAAATTGAAAGAGTGCAATGATGTAATTATAAAATAACTCAAAAATAATTATTTCTTAAAGTATTTTTCTTTTCATAACATATCGAAAATGAGTTGTGATGCGGAAATGTTTACTTACATATATACATATTGGTACGCTCGTAAAACACATTTCTGTCTAAAATCATTCCAAAATTGGTATAATATGTAACAAAAGTTCTATAATTGCAGTGAACTCATTCTCCTTTTAATATATTCAAAAAATTATTTAAAAAAATATTTACTATTACATATCAGGAAAATCTCAAAAATACGTGATAATTTTTAATAGAAATATAACCTAAAATTAATATTACTGATCAAACATTTATAAAACAAGGTTTAACATATGCCTAATGGTTATATATATCATGTTACAAAAATTTGATGTATGTGTAATGTAAGAAATTTTTTCTAAGCGTACCTCAATTTGGAAAAAAGATGTTCTGAGAAATCAGCAAAAAACCTTATATTTACATGTAAATTAAAATATTTTAATTTTTAAAACTTTCCTGGCCCATATTCATCTTGCTGTAGCATTTCTTGAGCTTCAGATACCCTTTTTTGTTATATCCGCACCAGCTGTCAGAGCCCAAAGGACACAAACCGTGTTGGGGCTTGGCATTAGTTGAAAGCTTGTGGAAATATATTGCCCAAATTGATTTGGACATTTCAGTCACTGACTTGGAAGCATTCCTTCTTATTGCTAGTCCATAATATTTCTGAATTGGCAGAATTTCTGCATCTGTAAGTCGACCACGTCCAGCAATTTTCTTTCCATCTGCTAACTTAGTTGATTTGAGATTATTTTTTAAGGTTTTTAACATTGCTCCCATTATTTTCTGGACATGACCAATATACTCCAACTTCTCTACCATTATTTCCTCTCCATACACTTTAGAATCACTAATTTTTTGGTATCCTTTAGAATCGCCATCCCCTAGATATTTCACATAGCGAACATTTCTTGTAAAAATAGAACGCTGAAATATTTTCATAGCATCTTTGCTTTCCATTCCACCACTGAAACCTTCATAATTTTTTAGCAGTTTTCACAATTACTTGATTTGTTTTTGCATGTGAAACAATTGATAAACATTCAAAGTCAATCACTTTCCCTGTATCCAATGATGTAGCTGTGATGACACCATTCATAGATGAATGACCCCTTTTTGACAGATACCATCTAATGCCACCGATATACCTTGAACATTATCATTTAATGACACAGCATAATCTCTCACAAACGCGCGTCACTTGATACATCTCAGATGTGTCGGCGATGCACTCGCACGGAAAATATGTTAAGTTTTTTTCTTTATTATTTACCTCTTTATAGTTCTATTTTTTTTTAACATTAATACACTATGCACTAGCCTTTGAATTTTATTTTATTTTATTTTATATGTTTTTTTGTATCTCAGGTTTATTTTTCTTTTCCATCTCTATACCAATGAGTTCTACAGCATTTGGAGTGAAGATATTTCACTAAACTGTCCGATATTGTCTGCAAAAAATTATGTTATCCTTTTTCCTTCCCATAATTCCTTCGATTTCAACAACTGATGACCAAATTAATGCTTTGTTTGCCAAGTTTATTTGCTCTTTATTTCCACTTTAATATCGATTTACAATAAATATATAATATGGTTTTGCAGATTAGTAGACAAATTTTGCATGGATTTTAATTTATTTTTGTATGGGAGAACATGATTTCTATATGAGGACAAAGATGGAACCTGCCTGTTCGCACCAGAACAAAAGAGCGAAATTGTGAGAATGTCTTTTCTCGTTGCTTTTTACTGTGGCATTCTTGTAGGAATCTCTTTGACACGTGTCGATTATGGAAAGGGAATCTTAGGTATCTTTGAAAGGAATGCCATGGACGTAGTGGTTTTTATCCCTTCACTTGCAGAGTGAGAAATGTAGAATCAGCAATTTTTCAAAGCGCGCGTTAGAAATATATTTAGAGATTTAGATCAGCAAAAACGGACTTTTTAGAATAAAATAATATGGGCTAATTTCATATAAAGAAATAAGAAATTAATTAAGATTTAAATTATATTAAGATATATCATTATATATATATATATGTATGTATAATTTAAATATATATATCACTCTTGTTAAATACATAAGTAAATTGTTTTTCAAAAGCTGTTTTAATCTGTTATTTTTTGGTTAAATAAAAAACAACCATCTCTCTATATCTTAGGGACAGTGTATAAATTAGTGTTCTCAACTAACCTTCGCGCGAAGAGGAGCGAGCATCAATTATGCTGGTCCGAGAAAAGTTTTCCTATTCGTCAATTTATTTTTCCAAAGTAGTTTCATGAATAATTTATTTTATAATGGATATATTGCAAAGTGAAAATTATTCATGAATTTGTCGGGAAGCCAAAAACTTTGAATTTGTCAGCGATGAAATGTTTATTTTAAGCATGGGACTATTCATGAATAGGGTAGAAAAAATTTTGAAACATCAAGCATCGAAATCTTTAGTATTCACGAGGAACTTGCTTATAATTTTTCTTATTATCATTCATTGATTAGTATGATGTCATCTCAACATCTCAATTTTTTTATCCGAAATTTAAAAAGGGAGGGAATTTATGTTAGATAAGTAACCATCTATTTTATTTCAGTGGTCACATAAATGTACTTATCCGTGAGAGTATAAATAATAAAATTAAATGCCTGGTACAATTTGATATAAAAAGTCATTACACTTATTTTTTCTGCTCAATATCACTTGCTATGATTTTTTGGAAAGCAGCCTTATTAAAAAAGGCTATATAATTTGTTTAAGAACTATTTTATGCTCTTAATTATTATATACCATGTTATTAATTTCATTCTTAGAATAAAAATATTTATGTTCATAGTTTAAAATTAAATATTATAGAGATAGATGCTTTATAAACATTTTTTACGATTGATTGCCTTCTGCATTCTGCAATTGCATATGAAATTTTCTGCATCTTTTAAAATATCAATTGATGTAGATAGGGTTAGTTATATTTTATTTTGAATAGTTAGTTAAATTTTATTTTGAATTTATTTTGTGGAATAACATTTCAAATTTTGAAAAAGGCTAAATTTACACTTAGAATTTCATAGGATCTATGCTTTTTAAAAGTCAGATTAAAAGACAAAAATCAACTGTATCAAATTTTACGGTAACAAAATATTCGTCATGGTGGGGAAAAAACAACAGCCTTAGGTGAAATTTATGAAGAAAAACTAAAGTTTCAAATCTGACTTGTGAAAGAAATTCAATCAATAGAGAAAATAAAAGTAAAATTAGATATACATGCGCGTATAAAAAAAACATACCTAGAACAATTTTTGCATTAAGAAAAACATTATTTACACATAGATTAATATATAGTGGGGAAAAATGCACAGGAAATCTAGAGAGATTCCAAGAAATTGACCCCACAACAAGTAAATATTCGAATGAATGCCCACATCTATTCTGGGAATAACACAGTATCTTCTAACCTCCTGATTAATAAAGAAATATGATGAGAAATGGGTATACCGACGAAACCCAAATAACTGGAATCAATAGGTGAATATATGTCAAATAATCAAATCAGAAACCATTAACAGCAATGGTTTCTGATTTGATGTCTTATTAGGAGCCATCAATAATTATAGTTTCTGATTTAATGACTTATCAGGAGCCATCAATAATTATAGTTTCTGATTTGATGACTTATCAGGAGCCATCAATAATTATAGTTTCTGATTTGATGACTTATTAGAACAAGTAATAATGATAGCTTCTGATAAGTCAAATTTCAAACCGGCATCATAAAAATTTATAACCAGCAATTAGTGAGGTTTAAACAGATGATTAATTTCAGACGATTCTACTATAAAATCAAAATGTCTTTAATGCACTCTGTTGTAAATAGCTTTATATCAAATGATATGATAGACGTAGCTTTTTTGTATTTAAATAAGATAAGAAAAGTCTTACTTTGGGTGAAGAGCTCTTGTATCAATAAGACAATGATATATTTCATATTTCTCGTAGGATCCGATACAAATTAAGGGATCTTGAAGGAAGGAATTTTTTACCGTATATAACATATAATCAAGATTTTGTTTTATTAGACTGTCCATGGTATCACGTTTCGGTTTAAGGCAACTTGTTTTTGTGGTAGTCGCTTTTCGAAAAAAAAGGTGTCTATACATGCATCCAAACGAACAAAATGATACCACTAAGAGATCTTTCAGCTACAAAAAGATGGCATGAAACCATCATTCATGATGTACTATTGTTTTCCTAATGTTTGACTTTTTGTACTCACAGAACAAAGTTGGATTGTAAAAAAATGAAAATTTTGATATAAACTGGTGTGCAAAACTTAAGCAACAAGTATGTTTTTTACCATAACTTCACGAGAAATCATCTGAGAGACATGAAATTCAGAAATGATATACAGCATTTTGTTCTGAAAGAATGACGAAATCATAGTTGCGCAGAAATGAATACAATGCATACAGTATGGAATCAAACAAAAAAAGGCTTTATTGAACTCATAGTATCGTTACACATGATTGTCTGTCCAAGAGGAAGAACAGCAAGCAGATGTTCCTTAGTATGGGATATGCCCTCCCCTTACTGCAATGGTTGCTTCGCACCGTTTCCCCATACTCAGCACCAGATTGTCCAACAGTTCTTGAGGTAAGAGGGCCCATTCCTCAATCAGCATCTGTTTAAGTTGTCGGGTGTTCTCAGGAGGATGTAATCGGGCCGCAAAGCGTCTCCCCAAAGCATCCCACACATGTTCTATCGGATTTAAATCAGGGGAGCACGCCGGCCAATCCATTCGAGTGATATCTTCACTTTCCAGGAGCTCCTCAACAGCATGAATCCTGTGTGGCCGATTCCCAACGCCAGTTGATTTGGAGAGAGGGCGGGACACGGTTTCATCCCAGTAACATCAGGGAAAGAGACTGTTTCGGTGGTCCTGGAGTTGTCGTCTGGGGAGGCATTATGATGAACGGGCTGACTGAGCTCCACGTTTTCGACAGAGGTTCTGTAACTGGAGATCGCTATTGTCAGGAGGTGATCCTTCCCCATGTGCGTCTGTTCCGAGGTGCCATTGGATCAGACTTCGTTTTTAGGGATGACAATGCACGGCCACACAGGACTCATGCTGTTGATGAGCTCCTGGAAAGTGAATATATCACTCGAATGGATTGGCCGGCGTGCTCCCCTGATTTAAATCCGATAGAACATGTGTGGAATGCTTTGGGGAGACGCCTTGCGGCACGATTACATCCTCCTGGGAACACCCGACAACTTAAACAGATGCTGATTGAGGAATGGGCATTCTTACCTCAAGAACTGTTGGACAATCTGGTGCTGAGTATGGGGAGACGGTGCGAAGCAACCATTGCAGTAAGGGGAGGGCATATCCCATACTAAGGAACATCAGCTTGCTGTTCTTCCTCTTGGACAGACAATCATGTGTAACGATACTATGAGTTCAATAAAGCCCTTTTTTGTTTGATTCCATACTGTATGCATTGTATTCATTTCTGCGCAACTATGCTTTCGTCATTCTTTCAGAACAAAATGCTGTATCTCATTTCTGAATTTCATGTCTCTCAGATGATTTCTCGTGAAGTTATGGCAAAAGACATACCTGTTGCTTAAGTTTTGCACACCAGTGTATATTTGTATAAAATATTCAGAATGCGAAAGGAATTCAGTTAAACATAACTCCATATCAGAGATGGTCAAGATTATTCCAAAGCAATACGGGCAAAAGAAGAAAAACTATTAATGGTCTTTCTCTTGGGCAAAAAAGAAATTAATGTAGAAAAACCTGATGGATTACAGTATTCTTCATCTGTTTGTTTGTACTTTTTTCGGGGGGAGGGGAGTTAGTAATGTCTAAAATATAATTTTGTTAACTTGGGTCTCCTTTTGAATTCTGATAATTTTAAACATAATATTTAATAATTATTCTGAATGAGTTCTACATTTAACCTTAATCTTACTATTATTTTCTTTGATGAAATATTATATTCGCAATGAGCTCACAATTTAAACATTTTGCTCTTTCTGATAAATTTTATTTACGTCTGCTGTTTTATTCATTTCTAACGAATATTTTTCATCTATAAAATCTGTTGCAATTAATATTCCTCTTTCAATATGATGGATAAATTTAAAAAAAAAACTCAAGCATGAAAAAGAGTGAATTTATCCAACTTTGAACCCTGACATATTATTCGACATATATCTTATCTAATATTCAAAATCAAATTTAACTATTCCGATATGCGTCATACAATATTTAAAATGATGCTAAAAGTTTCATATGTTATTGAAGCAGGGGGAAGATAAATTAAAATTAAAGAAGAATAGACCATATATCGTGATAATATTTTGTCTCAGACTAAAAATGAATTTCTATACCATTAGCATATCTAAATTGGCTTCGGGCTAAATTTGAATATAAATCATTTCTTAAATGAATTATATTCCTATTATATGAGTTTGCTCTTTATGCGTATAATAATCAATATTTTACAAAAAATATTTGGTCTCATATTGATCATATAGCATGTAGTATAAGTAAATGGAGTTTATACCCATGCTAATAATTATAATAGCGCTAATAATTACTACTTTTACTGAAGTTGGTGTAGGTTAATAGGAAACATGCGAGCAATTATCTTTATAATAACTATTACATTATATTATATTAAACTGCATCTTGTCTGAATTAATGGAGAATTTACTAATTATTAAATTTGGATGAATTCAATATGAGTGTGTAAATAATATTTTAATTGCTATGACATCCAAAATAAAGAAGTAATTTTTTCATATTATAGAATTTTTCATAAACGAAATATAATGAATATAAAATCTAAACTAAAGTTTATTTCACACGCAACTTCAATGCAGGTCGCAGAATCTGTGCAATATAGATGAGCTATATAGATCATCAGCTATATAGATGAACTAGGTTAAAGAAAGTAGCATATGCGGGATACGCTTTCCAAATGCAGAACAGAAATACTAGCCAAAAAGATTAATTTGCTTCTTAGAATTAAAAGGAATTAACTATTTTATTAAATTAAAATTTATATTCCACTAGTTGGTATACTTGACGTTGCTTTCATGTTTTCCAGTAATAAAAAAATTTAATATTTAAATAATTATCACACAAATTTCATTAAAATTCTTTTCATACTTTTTTATTCGTGTGCAAAATTTGAAGTACTTATAATATAAAAAATATTTATAGCTTAAAAATATGACATCTCAAATCAACTATGGAAAGCTAAGCTGGTGTAAACGTCATATTCGAAAATGTAAAAATATATTGAATATTTTGTGCCGGACAGATATTCCGACGCAATATCGTTTGAAACCTTATTTTGTGCTAAATGATTCGGTACACCAAATAATTTTCTCGAAAAACCACAAACATTTTTTTAAATCACAAAAAGCGTTTTTTTTTTCATAAATTATTAATAATTTTCAAAGAATGATATAAAATTTGGCTAGAAATTATGAGTGGAAATTTAAATAATTAGTTATAGCTTGGAATATGAAGGCAAACAACGAATTTCCATATAATCTAATGTTACAAATAGATTGTCAAAATGTGAATCAATTTTTCAGTAACAAAAAAAAATTAAGAAATAATTTCGGAAATCCTTAAGGTAAAATAAATTTTAAATAACTATATATATATATATTCAATGATCTTGAATTTCGTTTACTAAACAAATCTTATGAGCTACCAAGTTGTTTTTTCACACAGTACTGTGCATATGCAAAGGAAATAGTTTTTATTTATTAAAAAAATAGCAATTAAATTCATTTGGGTTGAAATCTTCACCTAAGCTTTTTTTATTTGTCATAGTATTTGACCTTAGAATTTGAAGAAAATCTTCTAAATAATTTATTTCTATTTGCAACAAGAAAATCAGCATTTCATTTATATTTATATACGGTCATGCTTTTAACTTAAACTATTATTTCTATCTTAAAACATATATCCTATTATAAAAGTTTTGCAAAACACATACTAATATTTGTTTTTCTAATTTTTTGAAAAACTGTCAAATAGGCCAGGTTTTTTTTCAAAAAAGAGAGAGAGAGAGAGAATAATAAATAAAAAACGTATTTCTGTTATCTACATGCATATTTATCAGTAAGAAGAGTTTTAAAAGATTTATTGTTCGTTTAGAAATCAGTAATTTTTTAAATGTCCTTAATGTATTTGTTTTGAAATATAACATGAAAAATAATTCAGTCCTTAAGTGCATTTTCATCATTTTTTACATTCCAATGTTTTATCAGCACACAAATTAGGAAATAGCTTCCGATTTCATATCATGTTTCAAAACTCGCAATTTGATAAAATATCACGATATACACTGCCACTTAATTCACTATTGCAGAACATATTAAGCTGAAGATTTTTCAGCGAGTAATGAATTTACAGACACATAATATATTTTATCATTTTGATTTCGTACAAACATTTCAACATATTATACCATTTTCTTATCTTCACTAATTAAAAAATGTTCTTTCAACTCACAATCAGCAATGTTGCAACACTGATTAACTCTAAATTATCCAATGACTTACACACATGAAGCCCGAAATTCTTTCAAGTATTCTAAGCTGTCTTGCACAATAATCAAGGCAGCCACCGGCAAATTGCAAATTTGCATAACAGCTTACAGGGTTTTCCTCGTATGTATATTCATGGATTTCGTGAGCACAAAAACCATTCAGACTTAGCAAACATCTGCTTAACCATATCTGGAATGACACTGAAGTAATCTCCTCTGTCAGCTCGCGTTATTTATGCACAGCATGCTTATCAATCTTGAATTGATTAATAAATTATACGAAACTTCTAAGAAAAGTGCAAACTAGTTTTCAAATATTATGTTAAGTCTAACCATATATGCTTAAGTATAGTTCAGTTTAGGTTTGACTTTCTTAATGTGCTCGCAGACAATAAAGATGATTACAAATTTTTAGGTGTTTTCACATGCATTTCATTAAGTGCTTTATGCATCAATTATGAGGTATTTTGTCTGGTTTGTGTATATTTTTAGATTGATAGAGCTTTAGTATTTTGTATGATACTCAGAAAGATAAGCGACATCAATATTTATATATCGTTTCTCTCTCTTTGGCTAAAATAAATCTTTCTCATATGGAAGAATGCTGATAATGATGCATCTAAATATATTTTATATGCATTACTCCTATAATTTTATTTATCAATGTATTAATATTAGTTAATTTTTAAAAGCAATTATTTTAATTCCATAAAAATTGAATTCAATCCTCAAATTTTACTGTTAGTTTAGTACAAGTGAGATACCCTTTTCATGCTACAAGAGAAGTTGTTTGGTAAGAATTAAAACCTAGATTATATCACTGGGACAGCGCATGAAACTGCACACATTTCTACGAAATTCCAAACCTTACCGATTAATATATTTTTTTATGGAAGTCGTTCATTGAGTGCACTATAAATGAAGTCCAATACGTTGCATAATAGAAAACGAATAATATTCCAACCATATTCCAGGAAACGCGGAAAATAGGTAACAAAAAGGCAACCAAGATGTGTTTAATATTTGGTAAATCACTAAATAGAAAAGCAGTAATCTCAGCAAAAATGACTAGAAAGTTCACTCTGCGAACTCTCGAAAGAGACAATTATTAAATCGCCCTATCAGAAAACCTGTATTAACTCGAAAGGCCAAAGCTTGACGCAACACGTAATTTTTCAAAACAATCTCCAGATCTTGGAGATAAGGCCATAATTCTTGAATTTTCCAAAACCTTCTTTTCTGTCACAGAAGTTGTTAAGTAATCTTCAAGATTGGGGATCATTGAATCATCCATTCAGCAACCAATTAGAATTTCGGTAAATCTCTCTTTCTAATCGCAAGGAAACGATGCAACAGATTTGTTCAATATCAACGTGAATGTGTTCATAGGTATTTGATATCTTTGAGATGAGGTTTACGGCAGCGTTTCTCAACCTTTCAGTATTCATGGCCCAGTTTTCAATCATAATTTTCATCGTGCCCCCCTTACAATAAAATGTATACAACAATAATATATATTGAGTATTTTGGATTCTGGGTTTAAATTATTTTTAATTAACTGCCAAAACAAGAGTAAAAGCGAGCCAACTTTGGCGAGAAACTACATGTTGCATTTTGGAAGCTTATATTGCCAGCAACAATTGAGATTGTAGAAACTATATTTGGAGATAATTTTTCAAAGCATTTGTAGTCCATACGTCTTTCAAATGATACTGTTGTTCGTCAAATTGGCGATATAGCAGAAGATGTACAGTGTCAGCTTTTCTCGAAATTGCGTGACAAACTCTTTTCAATACAGCTTGACGAAGCAACAGATGCTCATTTAATCGCCTATGTTCGAATTTGGGATAATATGTCAGTAGTAAAGGAACTACTTTTCTGCAAACCAATAGAACTCAAAACATTAGCGCTAGCATTATTTGCTATTTTAAATGATTTTATGAACGAGCCAAACATAGAATGGAAAAATTGCGTCGGAATATGCACCGATGATGCTCTTTCAATGACCGGAATATTCCAAGATATACAAGCACTTGTAAAACAAAACTCGCCTCAGTGCACGCATTGCATGATCCACAGAGAAGCTTTGGCTTCGAAAAAAATGAGTCCTGATTTGAATATTGTGTTAACTACGTTTGTAACCGTAGTAAATTATATAAAAATGAGACCCCTGAAATCGAGAATCTTTTCCTCACTTTGTAAAGACAGGGGTTCAGTACATTCATCGTTACTATTTTATTGCGAGCCAAGATGGTCATGACGTGGGAAATTTTTGCAACGTGTTTATAAATTAAGAGAAGAAATCGCCATTTTCCTAGAAGAAGAAAACAGACAAGTGGCTGAGAATTTTCGCGACGGTTTATTTGTGATGAAATTGAGGTACTTGGTCGACATTTTCGAGAAATTCAATAACTTGAATCTTCAACTCCAAGGAGCAAATACACATATTTTGGATACGAGTGATAATGCTTTTTGTAGAAAATTGGAATTGTAGAGCAGAAATTTAAAGCAAAAAAACCTAATAATGTTTGCAAATGTGGAGGATTGTACTAAAACTTATAAGGCTGAAGAAGAACATGTAAAAGTTGTTTTTGTAACCATTGAAAATCATTTAGCCATGCTGACAAAGAATTTTAAAAAAGTATTTTCATACTGACGGCAAACTGATAGCAAGTTACGAGTGGATTAGGGATCCATTTCATAAGACTCCCAAAGGACTCTCAATTGATGAGGAAGAAAAAATCATACACTTCACGAGAAGTGGAGAAACTAAAAGACAATTTAGTAATAAATCACTATTTGAATTT